>MU679273.1:0-13672 GCA_026770625.1 Nicotiana glauca | reverse complement strand
GGGGGGGGGGAGGGCAAACAAAGATGTCAGGCGGAATCGCGTGTGGTCGTCTTGCCGCGAATGCAAAGAGTGGCATCAAGTGGAATGGCGTGAGGTCGTCTTGCCGTGGAACAAAAAGAGTGGCGTAAGGAATACCCACATCTACGTACTTTTCTACTCTTTATATATACTCTCATCCTTTTAATTTTTTATTGTTACTAATTTTTGTAGGTTTATTGATAAATAGTAATGGGTTCTAAGGGTCTGTTAATTTGATGAGTCTCTTAACTTTATGCGTGTTTTTTTCTCTTTTTTTCTTAGGATTTTGTTGCTAAGCTAGAAACAATTCCAGATGGGTCCGTCAATTTGATGGTGTGGTATTCTTCTATCCCTAATAAAACCGGGGTATGTAAAGTTTCTTTCTTCACGAATTTTCTCCTTTTTGTAATTTTTTTGGAAATATTTTATTAGTTGTAAAAATGGAAAGCTATAATATTTCTGTTAATTTTGTTGAAAGTTGTTTCTTGGAAAATTCTCATTCTTTGTCCATAAAAATCTTTGCCACACCCTCTGTTTACATAAAATGACATTAATTTATCATGGTTAAGTGATAAATAGCGGTATATGTATATATATATATATATATATTGTTTAGATAGGTAAAATTCATGGTGATATACCAGAGCTATCAAAAATCTTTAAATTTATCTTGAATTTAATAAATTTCAATCCACTTGAAACTTGATCATAAACTATATCTTCAACGTGAAATTAGATGTTTGATCTTCCTCAGTTTGTAAGACCAATTTGCAGTGTCTGCAAGCTACCTTGAGTCTGTCTTTAACGAATAAGAAGAACTATTCGGCATCGTTTGGTTGGGAAACAATTTACCTAGGAATAGTCATCCGACTCTCTCATAGGAACAAAAATAATACTACAGTTCTCAGATAATTAGTACTGGCATTAATTAGTTATATCGCGATTTTATCCCAATCAAACATAGGATGAACTCTTCTCAAATTTTAGTTATTTCCCCTGTGTGAATCCTTATTAGTCCAGGGCTCAATGCAGCTATATGTTGGAAACGAGGGGAAAACCAAAAAACAAATTAGTTCTTTCACATACCATAAACCTTGGCGGGAAAAGTTAGGATAGACTAGTTGAGATGCAATAATAAACCCACATACACACACATACCATCGAAAAAAGCAAAAAATACACAGAGATACAGTAGAAAGAAACTAGCAAATACCTTTGCGAATATCATTGGGGGTGCTAATTGTTTCTTCTTCTTCTTCTTCTGTTGAAAGATTAAGCTTTTGTGTCGCGTCTCTACTACTAATTTGATTGAAAATATTTGCCTTTTGCATCGCTTATCTATTGCTTTGGTCGAAAAGACTTGCCCTTTGTGTCGCTTCTTCTCTATTTTCTTCTCCATGGCAATCAGAAGTTACCGATATTTTCTTCTTGTCTTGGCGATTTGTCTTCCGTCTCATCTTTGGAGCTTCTCTTCTCTCTTGATTTGATTGATTCAAAAGATTCACCTTTTGTAGAGCTCCTCTTCTCTATTGATTTTGATTGGCAGAATAACCTAAATGACACCTATACTTGTCCCACTTTGTCATGCTGGTCCCCAAACTTAACAATTTGCCAATTGAACACTTACACTCCTTCAAACCACGTATAATAAGCACTTATGACACGAGGCCTCAAGTGCGAGTAATATAATCTCCTACACGTAGGACATTACGTCAAGAAAATATAACGACCCAAAAACCAACCCTGTCGTGATGGCACCTATCGTGGTACTAGTCAAGCCGACACATTACCAAAACAAAATGAGATTTTTCATTTAATATAAAACCTTCATAAAGAGTATAAATCAAAACAAAAGTGCAAAAAAGAAAGCCCAGCATCGGGATGTAACTAGTGATGAGCATCTACTACAATCATCTGCCATATTGTTAGGGTATGACATCATGAAATATGCAAACGATACAATCTATCCAAATATTATATTCAACAAACAATATAATACAAGACAATACAATATGATATATATGAAATGACATTTAACAACAATTCAAACCAGCGGTAAAGGTTAAAAGGTAAACTTAAAGTTGAATTTTAATTAATATAGAAATGCATCATTTTTTAGACGGGCTAAAAAAGGAGAGAGTGTCAAATAAATTAGGACGAAGGGAGTTATATTTATTTTCTAATTTGGGAACTCTTTAAAAAAAGCAAAAAATTAGTATATATGCAAGAATTTTCCCATCAATAATTTTACCTGAAGCTATTAGAAAAATATGGAACTAATATTTCAATAGAGTGAATAGGTAAAAATACCGTGAATTATTCCTATTTGGTGAGTTTCATACCTAAATTTATGTCACGCCTTGAACCTGGGCCTGGACATAACACGACACTCGGTGCCTGACTATATATGATCGAATGAACCAACTAGCTGGCTGAATCAACATGTGGTATCATAACATACTGAATGTGGAAGATAAACTAACATATGCAGATACATTGAAAATCTGGATGATATAAATCAAAGTGAGGAACTGCTAATACAATTCCGAAACATCTTTGTAGCCAACATAGCTTAACATGAAAAGCCTGCGACTCTATTTAGCTGTTACTCTAGTCTATGAAGCCTCTAATGAAATACTGAAAATACTGACTGTTTGAAAATACTAAAGACTGTAAGATAATGATAGTGCCTCATATGAACTAAGGATCACCAAATAGTTGGTACGACTATCCTAACGCTCTGAATCGTCAACCTATAAATTATTACCTGCATTGTGAGATGTAGGCCCCAGGAAAAAAGGACGTCAGTACATTTGAATTGCAATGGTATGTCAAGCAACTGAAAGAAAGAATTAAAAATGTTGAAACTGAAACTAAGCTGATAACTGAGAATTGATAATTAATAACTGAAATGATAAAACTATTGAAACTGAAACTGAAATGATAACTGATAACTGATAACTGATAACTGACAACAAGTAACTGAAATGATAACTGATAATCTGAACTGAACAAAGAAAGTAAGGATATGAATACTCCATCTTTTGAATGATGAACAACTTCTTTATCTGAATAAGCTACAGCCTCGGGCCTAATATATATGTGCACAACCTACGGCCTTGGGCCCAAGTATACGTACACATAACTATGGCCCCAGGCCCAAAAATGCATAAAGCATAAACTACAGCCTCAGGCCCAAACATGTATAAAGCATATAAACTATGGCCTCAGGCCCAACTACAGGTGTTCAACATTTAGGAACTGAGAATCAAATTGCAATACATGATAGTGAAATACTAAATCACACTGAGTTACATAATACCGGAATACTGGATCACACTGAGTTACATAATACTGGAATACTGAATAGGACTAGACTGAGACATGTATTCTTGAACTGATTATGAACACTGAAACTTCAACTATTAATGGCATACTGAGTAATCTATACTAAGACTCGGGGGAATCAAACTCAAGTCAATATTGAATACGCACTGAGTTCACAACGTTCAGAATGAAAGTGGTGAATAAGTTATGAAGCTAGAGAATAGAAGTTCTACAACTTTTCAAGGAACTAGGCTTAACTATATCTCTGAGGCAATTGGTAACGTCGTAAAAGAAACATTGTGTAGGTAGAATCATTAAAATTCTCAAACATAGAGAGTTAGCCTCGCATACCTTAACTTCATGCTCTTGAGCGTAATACAACATTCGCAAACCCTTTCAACTTTAATCTATATCAATACAAGTCAAAGGGATTCCATATTAGCAATAATAATCATATTTTGGTTACTTACACATTTTATCAAACATTCGGTTAGAATAAAGCTTCATAGTCCTTATTAATGGTGTCTCTATACCCAATAACTCATTCTCTTGATCCTAAATAAATTCTAAAGTCTCAAATGGTTATAATCAACATTATTCTTTATCACCCATAAGGTAAACAACACCCTTAACCAATAATCAATAATCAACACCCAAAACTATAATCGTTCATGCTTTTCTATCAAACCCGTCAACTCATATCTCACGAACTAGAGTCTATAATCATTAATCCAATGCTAGAATCAATTAGAGGGTGGAGACATTACCTTTTTCAAGTTCAATCCCCTTGAATTCGAGTTTTAGAGTTCCTTCTCTCAACAATGATGTCTCAATCGGATATCTAATGATATGGAGAGTTTATCCATATTAATAAGATGCTGAGAAATTGAAATTAACTTACAATCACCATTATAACTTACCTTGGATGGTGGAGCGACCCTGAAGGAGTTAGGTTTTTGAGAGCTTTCCTTTCTAGACCAAGTTTTATATTTTGGGGCTGTGGGGGACGAAATAGGGCTAAAAAAATGACTTTCCAAGTCGGCCACCACATCCCAGTAGGCCTGACCGCAGTAAATAGCTGGAGCACTGCCTCATGACCGTGGTCGCGGTCAAACGCATCTGAACGCGGTGGTTACGCATTATTCTGTAAAACGGCAACATTTTGCACATAACTCCGTTTGGGCTCCACAATATATCCTTGGAAAGATATTTAAAAGGCCTACAACTTTAATGCTTTGATATTTCCCAAATGCCTTACACACTTTCACTAAACCCTACTAGAAGACGGACCTCCTTCAAACTTAGTCGATTTTTTCAAATCTTATGCACCTCACTTTCCATCTTGATTTTGAAACAACTATTTTCACCCATAATCATCCTGATATGACTTCATATGCCTAAAATGTAACCTTACTACTCCTTTAACTCATTCATACCTAATCTGAATGTACAGGGTGTTACACTTTCCTCATTCCTCATGGAGTATAATTATTTTTAGATTTAAAACTATTTGCTATCATGTTTTGGGCTGAATACCATATTTGGACCTCGTACCAACAATTTAAACCCGTAGGAGATTTTTATTGATATTTCCTTACTTATTTGTCTTTATACTTGTACTCTATCATGCTATAATCTACTGTTTTTATAACTCAGCCATGTTTACTCTTTTTTAACATATTAAATGATATTTCAAATAATATTTTGGGCTAAGCATCATGTTTTATTGTTGCTCGAGTGGCTTATGTGATTTTGACTGAGTAAGGCCGAGGGCCTGTATTGTGAGGATACTTTTGGGTCGGGCTGCAGGCCATAGCAGTGATACACTGATTATGATTATGAGGTCGAGGGCCTGAAATTTGTACGCCACGAGGTGGATTGTTGATATGAAGCCGATAGCCAAGTGATGATGCCAGGAGATGGATTGATATTGCGCTTTGGCCGTAAGGGGCCCCTCCAGGAGTTTGCACACCCCCAGTAAGCGCGGGTACCCATTGTGATGTGAGATATAGCCTTAGGGGTTGGTGTTGTTCTGAGATATTGCCCGAGGGACGGATTTGTTAACATTGTGCGTGGGCGAACTTTTATGTGTTCATATTTCTTATTTGTCAGTCATTTACCTGCTTAATTGTTTAAAAGGCATTTCGTGAAGTTTAAGTTGAAGAAAAATGATTTTTACATATCCGTACCGATTCATTGTTATACTGGCTTTTATTGTTTCATTATAACGTGTAATGTGCCTTACGTGATTTTGTATTTCTCAGTCTTTATTTGTGATTATTACTCACTGAGTTGGAGTACTCATTTTACTCCCTACACTCGTGTGCAGATTTAGGCACATCTGGTCTCACTACCGAGTGTTGATCTTTCCAGCTCAGGCGGATCCGAAGATTCTCTAAGTAGCTACCGAAGTTTCGTAGCCCAGAGCTTCTTCCCTTATCCTATTTCTATTGTTTCAAATTTGTATTAAACTCTGTAGACTTTCTTGTCTTATTCCAGATTTTTAGATGCTCATGACTAGTGACACCCCGGTATCGGGCTGTGTAAGGTTGTATTCACTGTTTACTTTTGTATTTATATCATGTTTTAGACTTAATGCTTAATCCTTAATTTTTTAAAACTGGATTGAAAATGTGTCGGATGGCCTTATCTTTACGAGAGGCGCCATCAAGATCGGGTTCGGGTTTAGGGCCGTGACACATAAACTACGGCCTCGGGCCCAAACATGCATAAAACATATAGACTATGTCCTCAGGCCCAGATACAGGTTTTTAACATTCAGGAACTGAGAATCAAATTGCAATACATGATAGTGAAATACTGAATCACACTGAGTTACATGATACTGGTATACGGGATCACACTGAATTACATAATACTGGAATACTGAATAGGACTAGACTGAGACATGTATTCTTGAACTAATTATGAACACTGAAACTTCAACTGTTTATGGCATACTGAGTAATCTATACTAGGACTCGGGGCATCAAACCCAAGTTTATATTGAATACGCACTGAGCTCACAACGTTCAGAATGAAAGTGGTGAACGAGTTATGAAGCTAGAGAATAGAAGTTCTATGACTATTCAAGGAACTAAGCTTAACTATATTTTTGAGGCAATTGGTAACATCGTAAAAGAAACATAGTATAGGGAGAATCATTAAAATTCTCAAACATAGAGAGTTAGCCTCACATATCTTAATTTCATGCTATTGAGCATAATACAAAATTCGCCAACCCTTTCAACTTTAATCTATATCAATACAAGTCAAAGCGATTCCATATTAGCAATAATACTCATATTTTGGTTATTTACGCATTTTATCAAACACTAAATGAGAATAAAGCTTCGTAGTCCTTATTAATGGTGTCGCTACACCCAATAACTCATTCTCTTGCTCCTAGATAAATTCTAAAGTCTCAAATGACTATAATAAATATTATTCTTTATCACCTATAAGGTAAACAACAACCTTAACCAATATTCAATAATTAATACCCCAAATCTATAATCGTTCATGCTTTTCTATCAAACTCATCAACTCATATCTCATGAACTAGAGTCTATAATCATTAATTCAATGCTACAATCAATTAGAGGGTGAAGACATTAACTTTTTGAAGTTCAATCCCCTTGAATTCGAGTTCTAAGGTTCCTTCTCTCAACAATGATGTCCCAATCGAATATCTAATGATCTGGAGGGTTTACCCATGTTAATAAGATGTTGAGAAATTTAAATTAACTTAGAACTTACCTTGAATGGTGTAGAGACCCTTAAGGAGTTAGGTTTTTGAGAGCTTTCCTTTATAGAGCAAGTTTTTATGTTTTGGGGATGTGTGCAACGAAATAGGGCTAAAAATGACTTCCCAAGTCGGCCACCTCGGTCCCAACCGCAGTAAATAGCTTGAGCACTGCCTCATGACCACGGTCGCGGTCAAACGTGGCTGAACGTGGTGGTTATGCACTATTATGTAAATGGGCATAAAATTTTGCATAGAGCTCCGTTTGGGCTCCACAATACATCTTTGGAAATATATTACAAAGGCCTACAACTTTCATTATTTGAGATTTCCCAAATGACTTACACAATTTCACTAAACCCTGCTAGAATACGGGCCTTCTACAAACATAGTCGATTTTGTCAATTCTTATGCACCTCACTTTCTATATTGATTTTAAAACAATTATTTTCATCCATAATCATCCTGATATGACTTCATATGCCAAAAATATAACCTTACTACTCCTTTAACTCATTCATACCTAATCCGAATGTACAGGGTGTTACATTATTTCCCCTTTGGGATCATTCATCCTCGAATGATTATCCTAATTGTAACTTCTGCTAACTCCGGACCTTAAATGGGTCTGGTGGAAACATGAACTTTCATTAACACTTGCATACTAGAAATAATGAATACATGATTACTGAACTGTTGAGATACTGAACTGAATGACTGCTGCATTGACTGAATATTGATCTGCCATTGATACGTGAATACTGAACTAACATGGATATCTGAATATTGAACTGGCACGAATAATTGAGTATTGAATTAACATCAATATCTGAGTTCTAAGTTGGCATGAATATCTAAGTATTGGACTGACATGAGTAGCTGAGTATTGAACTGATATGAATATTTGAGTACTGAACTAACATGAGTATCTGAGTACTGAACTGACATGAGTATCTAAGTACTGGAAACTTGAATGTTATAACATGACCTGTGAAATACTGACTGTACCACCGCTAATTCTAATGGCAACTACAACTCATAAACTAATTGACCGGTCCTTTACAAGAATCTATATGGCCCAATATAGCACGGACTATGATTTTTCTTTTTCCCAAATCTCATAACACTTTTAATAAGCGAAACTTTCATGAACACCCAATCATAAACTTAAAACTCTAAGTCTTTATGTCGAACATCCAAATAGGACTTTTGGTGGCTCTGAGCCGTCTTCAA
The DNA here is from genome assembly GCA_026770625.1 of Nicotiana glauca. Lineage (NCBI taxonomy): Eukaryota > Viridiplantae > Streptophyta > Magnoliopsida > Solanales > Solanaceae > Nicotiana > Nicotiana glauca. The sequence goes on along the minus strand of MU679273.1, from coordinate 5,349 downwards.
ACGCTCTTGAATCAACTTAACATTATCCATAGTCTGATAGACAAAATTTGATCCCAACAACTCCTCTTCACCAACTTTGAACCGATCAATTGGCGACAAAGTCTGCGACATTCTTTTTCATGTTGGTCTGCCAGTAAACTTCCTTAAGAACATGATACATATTTGTGGTACATGTGTAAATAGAATACCTAAAATTCTGGGCTTCTAGCATGATCTTCCCTCTTTAGGTCCATCTATGTCTGGAACACACAATCTGTCATGTTATCTTAAAGTACTATCATCTCCCTCTTATTCCAAAGCCATCATTTTATGCATGTGAATCCCCTCTTTCAGCTACAACAATTAGGGATCATCAAACTATTTCTCTTTCACTTAACTTACTAAGGGGGAACAAGTCATATTCTAGACAACAACTCTACTATCTTTAGAGTACACAAATTGAACTCCTAGCAAGGCTAAACAGTGAACTTCTTTCACTAGAGTTGTCTTATCTACCTCAATCATGAGTTATACTTCCCACACTTGATTATCTTCTTAAGCACTAGCTGAAAACACTTATAGAGTTATTGTGAACTAAGTCTTTGACATGTACTCAAAGCTTTAGAGTCCTGCGCAATAGAACTACCCTCATAACACATAGATAAGCATGATCTTTTTATAGATTTTCTGTGATCACTTTATCATCAATGACTAAACTCGGTGATCATTCTACTCACTTTGTTTTTCTTACACATGCTAGACATAGTCCCTGTGGTAATTATACAATTTTCCCCTATTGTCGAACTGTTTTTCTTTTTTATATCCTATGCTAACTATTCAGGTTTCAAATCTCTAACTAGACTTACTGAAAGTTTTCACATCACCCCTTAGACCAAAGGTCTTATACTTGCAGATCCTTCTCTTTTTGTTGGGATCCAAATAACTTTCCTTATTTTCTGCAATTCTTTGCACTCTACGTCAATGACAACTCATCTTCCAACTTACTTCTGAGCTAGAACGAAAAAAAACTAAATTATTCACTTAGCGGAAAGTTAATGTATTCAAAACATACACAATCTTAATAATTTAACTCTGCTCATACTGTCAATCTTGGAGAAACCACATTATGATAATTCCTAAAGGCTATTCTTCTATAGTTTTTGCTCTCACTGCTAGCTGATTTTTTTTCCCAATGCCACTGTACTTTGAGTTTAACTTAACTCTTTGGGTTCTAACACACGTTCAGTATTTCAAACTTTCATCCACTCACTAGAGTTAACCTGGCTAAGTGAATCAAATTATACCTTTACTAGCTTTGATGAAAGTGCTAATTCACTGTATCAACTCAAAACTTACTTACTATTCTTTTACTAACCACCTGCTAGCATCATATTTTCTTGCTCTACTTTGAATAACTAAAGTGAAGCATAAGGTTATTCTAACTTACCTCATCATCCGATCCTATTGTGAGGTCATATACTATCCTTTTTTTTGAACTATATACATATATCACACTTAGGGAAAGTTCATATATCTTAAACGAAATTGGAATATCTAACCCCCAAACTTTCTATATACTTCAAAATCACTTCAGAATATATACCTTTGGCCTAAAAACATATTAACATCATTTGAAGTGGAACTGTCATACCTTTTATCTCACAATAATAACCACTTCTTATAGTAACTTATAATGTGGTACTTCTAGTTTTAATTTGTATAAATCTAAACAACTTAATAATTTCCTAAAATTGAATGTTGTCTGCTTTTGGTTCTCATTTCGTACATCATATTATTCTTAGCTATATTTTCCTTAGGCTCTTTTCTGTCCAAAACTATAGTGATCAATTCTATGCCTGTTGCGGTTGAATTCTTGACCTGATACACCGTGGGTCTGACATACGGATTCACTGCCATACATATATGATAAATCACTTTATGCACCATCCAGTTAGTCTTGGGTCTTAATCCCTAAAACATGCAAAGATTTTGCTATAATCACTATTATTTATATTTTCTTTGAGTATCCATATGCATCACTGTATACTCACAAGTCACCAGAAATTTTGATACACTAAAAATTGGAGATCTGGTAACTGAATAACAAATAATTGGCTTACTGAATAACCATAAACCTGCTAACTGGAAGACTGTATAACTAGTAACTGAAGCTAAGTAAAACTAATGACCATAAAACATAATAACTGCTTTTGTACTTTCTAATAAGGTTATTCTCTAATCTGTAATACTACCCATTACATCGACTTTTAACATCATCTCATGTCTCATTTTTTACCAACCTATACTTCATAATTATACCCCAATGGGTAATTATTCTCTCTAGGACATTAGGTTTCTCCTACGCGTTGCTTGGGTATCCAATACGTTTGGAATTCGATAGGAAGATAAGGTTAACTATTGCTCTAAGCTCCATGACACGATCTAGAGTAGAAAAAATGAGACAATCCTGAATGTCTTGGTAGTTAACCATTTATATGAGTGGCCGGCACATACATATAAAGAAAACTCCACTGGACACAGCTTCATAGACCCCCCAAGTCTTTTGAACCTAGGGCTCTGATACCAAGCTTTGTTACGCCCTCAACCTGGGTCTAGATGTAACACGGAACTCGGTGCCTGACTACATATGACCGAGCGAACCAACTAGTTGGCTGAATCAACATGTGGTATCATAAACTATTAAAACATGTGGTATCATAAACTATTAAATAAGGAAGATAAACTAACACATGCTGATATATTGAAATTCTGGATGATATAAATCAAAGTGCGGAAATACTAATACAATTTTGAAACATTTTTGTAGCCAACATAGCTTAATATGAAAAGACTGCGACACTATCTAGCTGGTACTCTAGTCTATGAAGCCTCTAATGAAATACTGAAAACATTAGTTGTCTGAAAATACTGAAGACTGTAACGTAATGATAATGCCTCGAAAGAACTAGGGATCACCAAATAGTTGGTACAACAATTCTAGCACTCTGAATCGTCACCCTATAAATCATTATCTGCATCGTGAGATGCAGGACCCGGGCAAAAGGGACGTCAGTACATTTTGAATTTTGCTCTAGAAGAAAAAATTAAAAATACTAAAATTGAAACTAAGTTGATAACTGAGAATTAATAGTTGCTGAAATGATAAAACTATTGAAACTAAAACTGAAATGATAGTTGGAAACTGAAATAATAACCGATAATCTAAATGTAAGGCCCCGTAAAAAAAAATTGTGCTTAAAACCTAGTAGCTCATAGTGTAAAGGTCCGAATAATGTGTTAGGAATGAGTGGTCGTGTTACCACGGCTGATCTTATTGAGCTTGGAATGGTAGATTTTGATGTAATCATGGGGATGGACTGGCTTTATTCGTGCTTTGCCAAGCTTGACTGTCGGACAAGAGTCTTGCTGCTCGAGTTCCCTAACGAGCCGGTTATTGAGTGGAAGGGAAATGGTGTGGTGCCAAAGGGTAGGTTTATTTCCTACCTTAAGGCTTCGAAGATGATTAAGAAGGGGTGTATATATCATTTGGTCCGGGTGACGGACACCACCTCCGATGTGCCTGCCCTCGAGTCCGTGCCAGTTGTGAATGAGTTTCCTAAAGTGTTTCCGGATGAGCTTCCAGTGATTCTGCCAGATAAGGAGATAGATTTCGGGATTGATGTATTGCCAGATACTCAGCCAATATCCATTCCACCATACAGAATGGCGCTAGCAGAATTAAGAGAGTTAAGGGAGCAACTGAAGGATTTATTAGAGAAGGGGTTCATACGACCGAGTTTGTCGTCGTGGGATGCTCCGGTTCTTTTTGTCAGAAAGAAGGATGGGTCACTTCGGATGTGCATTGATTATCGGCAGCTTAACAAAGTCACCATAAAGAATAAATATCCCTTGCCTCGGGTAGATGATTTGTTCGACCAACTGCAAGGTGCAAAAATCTTCTCCAAAATTGATCTACGGTCCGGTTATCACCAATTGAAGATCAGAGAACAGGATATTCCTAAGACCGCCTTCAGAACTCGCTATGGTCACTTTGAATTCTTGGTCATATCTTTTGGGCTAACCAACGCCCCGACAGCTTTCATGGACCTTATGAATCGGGTTTTCAAACCATTTCTAGATTCCTTTGTGATTGTTTTCATTGACGACATCCTCGTTTATTCACGGAGCAGGGAGGATCATGCCATCCACCTCAGAGCAGTATTGCAGACTTTTCATCAGCACCAATTGTANAGGTGGATCCCCAGAAGATTGCAGCAGTGAAGGATTGGCCTAGACCCACGACCCCGACGGAGATTCATAGCTTCTTGGGTTTAGTAGGGTATTCAAAGGTTTGTGGAGGGATTCTCGACCCTCGCCTCCCCATTGACTAAATTGACGTAAAAATCAGTTAAGTTCCAGTGGTCCAACGCTTGTGAGAAAAGTTTTCAAGAATTGAAGTCAAGGTTGACCTCGACACTAGTATTGGCCTTGACGGAAGGCACAGAGGGGTTTGTGGTTTATTGTGATGCCTCCAGGGTTGGTTTGGGGTGTGTATTGATGCAGCACCGAAAGGTCATAGCATATGCTTCTAGGCAACTCAAGAATCACGAAAAGAATTATCCGACGCATGATTTGGAGCTTGCAGCAGTTGTATTTGCTTTGAAAATATGGCGGCATTACCTTTATGGGGTTCATGTAGATGTGTTTTCAGGCCACAAAAGTCTCCAGTATTTGTTCAAACAGAAGGAACTGAATTTAAGGCAGCGACGGTGGTTAGAATTGCTCAAGGACTATGATATGAACATTTTGTACCACCCAGGGAAGGAAAACATGGTGGCCGACGCTCTCAGTCAGAAGTCCATGGGTAGTTTGGCTCATTTGGGGGTGGATCAAAGACCCCTGGCTCGGGAGGTGTATCAATTGGCCAGTTTGGGAGTTCGCATTTCGGTATCAGACGAGGGGAATGTTATGGTGTATAATGGAGCAGAATCGTCACTGGTGGCAGAAATCAAGGAGAAGCAGTTTATAGATCCAGCATTGGCTCAGATAAAGGAAGTAGTTGTGAATAACAAGACTTCGGCATTTTCACTCAGCGGCGAGGATGGTGTATTGCGGTGTCAAGGTAGGCTATGTGTCCCGGAGGTGGATAAGCTTCGGGAGAGGGTGATGGCGGAGGCTCATATTTCCAGGTATTTTGTACACCCAGGTTCTACGAAAATGTATCATGACCTCAAGGAGATTCATTGGTGGAACGGTATGAAAAAGGGTATGGCGAACTTTGTATCTAAATGTCCAAATTGTCAGCAAGTGAAGGCTGAGCATCAGCGGCCTGGTGGATTAACTCAACTCATAGAAATACCAATGTGGAAA
>MU679270.1:16807-27672 GCA_026770625.1 Nicotiana glauca | reverse complement strand
TGTTGACCAAAGTCAACTATATCAATATTAATATCAAAATTCTTCAAATTTTTCACAGAATTCACATATTTCAACATAAAAAATTTTCGGCTACGCGCCCGGACTGCGCACGCAAATCGAGGTAATATAAAATGAGATTTTTAAGGCCTCGAAAGCACGGAACAGATGAGGAAAACAGGTGATGACCCTTTGGGTCGTCGCAGGGGCATCCCACTTTTAGTATAAATATTATATTATATTATATGATGATATGATTTACATTATGTGTCGTTTTAAAAAAATCACTATTACTAACAAACTGATATGATATCGAATTTGAATTGGAATACAATTTGAGTAGTTTGCATTGAGGTTAAGCCAAGTATGGTGTCGAAAAATAAACTACTTGACAATTTTAAGACAATATATGCAATGTTTTATAATAATAATCAACTAATTTAACATTTAATGATTCAAAGAACAAATTTTTTTGTATATATAGGGTATTAAAAATTCAAATTCTGGGGCTAGAGATATCGATAAACTTAAATTGGAGTCATCCTGAAATAAATCCAGCCAAAGAATCATTTAAATTTTTAGATAGCGTATTAAAATAAATTTTAAATTAAGGATAATATCTTCACTTGCATCATTATAAATACAATCATTATTATAATATATATATATATATATATATAAAGTTTTAGAAATTTAAATTTCAAAATAGAAATATTTTTTGAAAGATAAAATGAGTTCAAGTCGTAGTATAAGAGTCACGTCGTAATCAAAGAATTGTTTATATTATGTCAACTTTTGTGCTTTGCCATAAATATGATTTATTATTTCACTTTATGACTATTTTTAGGTTCCAATAACACCTATGCGAATAGTGCAAAAATAAAATTATCACTACGAAAATTGAGAAAATGTTAGTCTTTTTTCATATAGTGTTTCTTAATTAATATATGACGATTATCTATAATTATTTAGAAGGTTTAAATGTTAAGGTTATTTACATATAATTTAAATAACTCGGATATTTAACATGGTTAATGTCAAATATCAAAATGGAGTAAAAAAAATTCACTAGCTAAAGAATTTTTTATATTTTTAGATAGCCAACTAAAATGAGCTATGAATTAAGAATAATATTTTCAATTACATTATTATAAAATAATTATTATTGAAAAATAATGTTTTAGAAACTGAAATTTTTAAGAAAGAAATATTTTTTAAGAGATATCAACACATCAAATAAGAGTTCAGGTAGTATTAAAAGAGTTAAGTCTTATCAAAAGAGTCATTCATTGTCTCAACATTTGATTGTTTTGCCATAAATATGAGTTACTCCCTCCGGTTCACAATAAGTGTCCAATTTGCTTTTTCATTTTGGTTCAAAATAAGTGTCCAGTTATGTAATCAAGAAAGAATTCAATTTGTTTTTACAAAATAACCCCTATGTACATATCCCTAAAAAAATTTCTTACTCCTCACATTAAATGTTTAATTAGGGGTAGTTTAGTCATAGTAGGTATTTTTATATAGAATTTAGTATTTTCTTAATGGGCATGCTAAAAGCAAATTAGACACTCATTGTGAATCGGAGGGAGTATTATTTTGCTTCCTCACTATTTTTAGGATCCAATGACACCAACAAGAATGATATGAAAAAAGAAAAATAGAAATGGTTAATTTTTTTTCATGTAGTTAATATTCAATGATTATCTATATTTACTGAGAAAGTGTAAATTTTAAGATTATTTACATGCAATCCAAATAACTTAAATATTTGACATAATTAGTGTCCGCGCATCCGCGCGGGTACTAATACTAGCTGAATATGAAGGTCTAAATGCTTAAAGAACATAACCCAAAGATGTCCTGATGGGGTTACTATATGCAGCGAAGGACAAGTCCCATAAATTTCTACAGTGGTCAACACAAAAAGGTATTAAAGATATCAAGAGATGTACACAACCTACCTGATTGCTGTGGGTGACCCTGGAAATCAGAACAAAACAACATGTCCTGCCATTTGTCGCCAGAAAATTGTTCAGGCCAATGTAAGTGCTCTGTGATCAGGAGCATCGTGAAAGAAACCCCTAAAAACAGTGAGTAAAGCTACTGAGAAAAGAAAACACAACACAACTTACCGTTCCTGTGCCTCGACTTCTACTTGGCATTTCCACCGGAAATAAATCTATATAACATGATCAAGGTAAATACTAAATAGTTTTAGAAAGGCGCAACTAAAAAGAGAAAATAGAAAAGTAAAAAACTTGAAGTTTAAATTCAAGACAGAAACTAAACGGGGACAATCACTTCTACTTGAAACCAAAATAGTCTCTGTTACTTGAAATAAAAAGTTATTTCTAATGACAATGATAGTTTATTTCTTTAAGGATTTTTTTTATTTGTATAACTCTTTTTACTGGGAAATTTTTTTCATTTATTTTTCTTTTAGGGGAGTATGGTGGTGTAGGCATCACTTATAAGAGAAACAGGGAAGAATGCACCAGTTATGATGAGATCCAGGATTAACATCAACCAAACTGCAATTTTTGTTAGCAAAGTGACTCTTAGGCAGACATGTAAATGCAGTTTTTGCAACAGATTGAGTCACAGGCAGATGTGCATCGCAGCAAAGACATGAGACGGTTGCGAATTTATATTTCACAGCTGCAAAAGGTATCATGAAAAAGAAAATGGAAAGCATATTGCCCTGCAAGTAACAGGAATAATGAAAAATATAAAATACATACCCAAGCTAAGAGGACTTGGGTTAATTGCCAAAGTTAAACCAAGAAAATAATCATCTTTTTGTCTCCCAAAGTCCCAGAGGTTCAACTCAAGATTTGGCTTAGGTCCTGCAGAAACAGAGGTTAGCTTCACAGACTTGTTAAAGATAACACTAAGGCTAAAACTGTTTTGTGAGTTCTTACCACCATTGCTTAACTTGAGCTGCAGCGGATCCTCTAGTGGCTCAAGTATCCACTTACCAACCTAATTTATTAGCAAGCAGTAACATATTCAACCATTAAGGAAAGATGCCAATCATGCCGCTAACAAATTCTAATTAGAGTAAGCAAATGACAAATAAGAGAAATATCTTACATGGAAAAAAGGGAGCTGCAAGCATTGTTCAGCAGTTGGCCTCCTTAAAGGGTCCCATGAACAGAGTTGCTATGATATGAAGGCATAAATTGTTAAGTATTTTCTAATTCATGAGAAAAATGGCAATATGGTAGAGATTGCAAAGAACAACCTTGATCAAATCAATAGCTTCCAAACTTGCATTTGGAATGACATCAGACAGATTGACTGGTGAAACCTGCCAAAAAGAAAGGATAATAACAGAAGGAAAGAACTCAATGTGTTAGTGCACACATCAGCATGTGAATGCACATATCAGTAAGAGAGATCACATGAAAATGGAAGGAAACTTGCAATAGGTTCAAGCTAGACATACATTTAAATTACTTATATCAACCAATCGTGAAGCACTTCTCACTTCTGGGAAGATAGTCCAATCTGGTGGTCCAAGAATGCAGCATATCTTATACAATTGATCAGTTTCACTGACCATAGGAAAAGAAGATTAGAAAGCTCAAAATTTACAGTTCTCCAAATAATTTGACTTAATATTCAAATAAATCAAGCTTCAATTTACTAGCAGAAAAGAATCTTGCAACATCAGAATAATGCTTGGCAATTGACTATGAGAGTACTTCAAGATACATCAGTATCTCTTTAAATTTTCACGAAAGCAACAAGCATTCTAACTATATGAGGTAAAAAGAAGTCTAAGCTCCAAAAGAAGGAATATAGCACATCATTTTCACGTAACTAATTATGGGCCATGAGATTACCTTTCACCAGGGAAAATTGGGCACAAAGTGAAAAGTTCAGCAAGTATTGCACCAACTGCCCACATATCTGTGTTGGTTGTTTACATATGTTACACAACACCAATAATAAAGAATAACGGTATATAAGCAAGAAAACATCAAGGAACTATTCAAAGAAGCAACCAATAAAAACAATTGACTGGTTATTTCTGCCAATTGTAGAGCTTATAAAAATGAGGCAAGGAACAGATTGCAGAACAAAGGGTATATACCAAAAGTAATTGCAAAACTAAATCAAGTTCAAACTCTCGAATACCAACTCAACTATCTACAAACTAGAACTTAATCATTAGTTTTGGGTGCCTGTGCAATTTTTTAGTTATACTCTTATTCTATGTGCCAATCAAACTAGGATCACAAAAAATGGGATGAAGGCAATAAGGTTGTACTAGGACAAGGTTTTAAGCGAAAAATTTGTTCCTTCCAGCTTTTATTATCCTAAGAAGCTAACACTTTCAATCATAACATTAATGTACTCGAGTCAGGCATTTTGAAATTAGTTCAAGGAAATTATTGGAATTGTCTTATTTATCTTCATAAAACCTTCCAACTGATTAAAGCTTATTTAACCTTATTAAGAGCCGTGACAGCTAACAAAATATTATTCCCATCAAACTCACCGGTTGCCTTTATCTTGTTCCAGTATAAAACTTCACAAACGAATTTATGCCCAGTCATGTACTGAGAATTAATCTCAGTAAGGCCAAATATGAAGCTACTGACAATAATATTCAAGATAGTAAACATTTTGCTCTTGATAAATAATACTCAAGATCAAGAACGTAACCAGAGCACAATGGTCCAAGGCAATATCTGAAATAATCAAATTTTAGCTTCAAAACATACAGCATCTGGCTGGTATCAAATAAAAACCCAGTGCATTACTCAAGAAGCTCCTGGAATAGAACAGTGAGTGGACAGTGCATACCAATGGCAGGTGTGTATGAAGAAGATTGCAACAAGATCTCTGGTGCTCGATACCTTTTAAACATATAAACACTCATCCCATCAGAAGCAAAATATTTAGTAGCACATGGAGAGGAATAATGCACTGAGAGTAGAGGAGATAACTCACCAACGAGTTGAAACATAATCAGTGAAAGGTGGCATTGATGACAGTTCTCTAGACAATCCCAAGTCAGCAATTTTAATTATGTCATTTGTCACCAATAAATTCTCTGATACAGAACAAAGTTTACTGATTAAGGTTCACACTGCCGCAAAGAAAAATATCCGTAAGCTGCATGAAATACAGATAATCATTTGATAGCTCAATAGTCAATACCAGGTTTCAAGTCCCGGTGGAAATAACCATTTTTATGCATGTGAGCGAGTCCTTGCAGCACCTGCAACATAAATCCCCGGATCTCCTCCTCTGAGAAGGGTCTTTGTCGCTCTTTCATTGATTGGTAAAGATTACATTCCTAGATACAGATCAAAGGGAGATGCTAAAGAGGTTCACATCGACATAATATTTCAAGATTCTGAAGCTAAAAGCCACTTAATTTCTTGAGTGACATAAATGCAGCCTATGTTAATTGAAATTGTTGCATTCACAAGTATTTAGAGATTTTACTGCAAAGACAACGAGGAAAAAAAGCTAAAAAAATAGAAATTATAGCTAAAAGTCTCAAATGCTACCATGTATTCAAATATGAAGAAAAGCTCATTGTTTTCCATCACAATCTCCTTCAGCTTGATTATGTTAGGATGATTCAATTTCCGAAGGGACTGCAGAGAGAAACACTAGAAAGTCAGTGAGACGAAGTTAATACACGTAAGCAACTCTAACAGTATTAAGCCTTGTTAGTCGACAGTCTTTTGTCGATGTTTCTAGTCAATTAAGTGTTGAGAACAAAGCCACCCACCTTTACTTCACGTAGATTAATGCATTCTTCCCAAAAATAGAACTTCCTCTTCATTTTCTTGACCGCAACCTGCAAAACATTAGTTAATCTAGCTAAGCTACATTCTTGGATAAGAAATAGCATCCTATGGAATTCCAAGCATACAGATATCCATATTGGGAAATAGTATACCTGTACACAACTAGACATAACTCCATCAGTAGTAGGGGAAGCAGAGACAAAATTAGTGGTAAGAAAACACTTGCTCATTCCAAAAGGTGAAGACAATAGAGCAAAATCTCATCATCGTAGACAAGAAACCTAAGTTGTTCGGACTCGGGTGCGGGTGTCTGATACGGGTGCGGATCTAGAGGTTAGATTCTTCATCATCTAAAGTTTAAAATTCGGGAATACGAATCCAAGTATGAATATGGGTGTGGGGTTTCGGCTAAAATTAATTCAAATATGTAAAATAGAGTTATAAAAATGTCTAAATTATGAGACACTAGGTGGAAAACTTACGAGGTATTCCGAGAAGGAGAAAATATTAATCAAGAGGAGAAACCGAGACGGAAATAAGAGGAAAAGGACTGACATAGAAATTTCTATATATAAGGTATTCCATTTTCTTCAATGTCACCCTAACTTTTGTTTTGATTTCAAAAATCAAAGTACATGTCCCGAATTTCTCCATCGATTTTGGTCAAAGTCCTAAAATCAGTTGACAAGATCCAGTACGGATCCCACACCTACACCCACGTTGTGTCGACACGGGTGTCACATCAAAAGTGAAGAGTTCGAGCAACTTAAGATGAAACAAGCACCATGACCTCCCACTTAACATTTCATCCAATGGAAGAAAAGGAAGTTGAAAAATCCTAATGCATCATTCTACATTAGATATAATCTGATGCCTCAATCAAGGTGGCAAGAAGCTTTCACATAGTCTTGCTAATTGTTACATGAAGGTAACATTTTTTTATCAGGTGGTTTGAACCTAACATGCCCATCAACTTTGTACTACCCAAAGCTAGGCAATCTAGGAATTTCCATGTGTAATTACTGGTGCATACGAGATGCACCCATGTAAATGTATTATGAAGGAAACCAAGGATAAGTAGCAAATTAGTTCTACCGTTACTTCTCAAGTCTTTGATATGTTAGGCGCTAGCGCTTAAACTAACGGGTTTTCATTAATTCAAGCACACAACTCCCAAACATGCACAGACAGAATAACTATTACTACTACACTCAATCCAAAACTAGTTGAAGGCGCACAAACAACTTCTCTCAAAGCTCAAGCTTCACAGTTAGGCCTAAATTTTGCAGAACAAGATCCTGGAACATGCTCTTATATCAACTACTCCCTCCATCACAAGAAAGAATGGCGGGATTCAAAGTAGGGGATCAACGCATCTACATATAAATGTCTAATCTAAATATTGATTCTTAATTTTCTTATTTGACAAGTACATATTAAGAAACAAATATTTAAAAATGTTTGAAACATCCTATTCAGACCGTTTCTGAAAGAATAATAGTGCTTTCCTCTTTGAACAGAGGAAATTAAAAAAAAATGATTCGGATACATGGATAAATGAAACAGTAAATTTTAGTAAAGTAAAGAATCACTTACAATCTCATATGTTTCCATATTCAGAGCCTTATATACATTTCCGCAGGTTCCATCCCCAAGCTCCTTCAATATTCTATATCTGGGATAATAAAGTCGCATATAAGAAATGGATAAATCACAAGGTTGAAACAACATTTAAGTATCTAATCGCCATCCAAACAAAGACCTTACTTTTCCATCTTTAGATTTACAAATCAGTGACAGACCAACTCTTGCTCAATGGACTTCTCACCTCTTGATAGAGGTTTCTACACTGTAAAAACAGTGCTCTTCATGTTGTTGTTGACATAAATCAGGCTTTATATGTGGCATATGATACAGTATATTGTAAAAAATCCACTTCTCATTGAAAGAGTAATTGAAAATGAATTGAAAACTTATCAACATGCTTAAATGCAGCCTTCACAAGCTGCAAGCAGTGGTTATCATCTAAAAACAGCCACTATTTTCTGTCAATTCCTAGCATAGCTGTCAAAAAATTCAGGAAAAAAAAAATCAATAGAACATAAAAAATCATGCTACCTTCAATCGTTTAAATAGATCAAAACTGCGGGATTAAACACGTAAAAGAGAAGCAAAAAGAACTTTTCTTAGTTGTCCGTTACACACAAGGTGAGACAGAATATGACAGAAAAGATAAAAGAAACAAGAGAGGTGATATGGTTAGGCTGCTGTTTATACACCAAATGCCTCTCCCCTTGATATGATATTTTTGTCAATAACACTCATGAACGTAATAAGCATTTAGGTATTCACTATTCCGTCAATGTTATTTTGATTCTTCAGCAACATTTGTGCGCTATAAACAGAAAATCAGCATTTCATGATCAAATTTGATTTTTGTTTGTTATCACTAAGTAAAAAGATTAAATGGAGAATCAATCAAATCAAATCAGCATAAGGTCCAATTATAGGGCGTGTATTACTACATATTCAAAAATACACATGAATGTGATGGTTCAAATTCAAACCTCTAGAGAACATGTTAGGAAAATTGTATAGCTGTTGTCTGAAGATAAATCAAACAGCACTTTTTAACTTAAGAAAAAAGCAAATAAAGCAACTTCGAGTCCAAGATTAGTATAATCGGCACTCTACAAATTAAAATTAGCAACTAGAAAAAAAGAAAGAAAAAAAAAGACGAAAACTGAGCTTGAAGAGATAAATACAAAATGCAATTGAATTCATTCAAAATTTGCGAGAAAAAGCTCAAAATCATACATTATGTTTGGCTTTAGACTCAAAGTCATGCATATTCTTCCACATGGAGCACTAATAGTCCATTAACTTAAATAAAATGGTGCACTTTTAGTCATAATACTAAATACCATTAATTTTTAACATAAATCTAAAATCTTACAAAATATTTGTTGCATTTATTTTCTTGCTTACTGAAAAAAGAAAGATGAGAGATTTATGTAGATAGTAAATAGCAAATATACATAAAGTATATTTACTATTTATTTACTATACTTAAAATATACATTTACAAAGAAATGTTAAATATTGTTAATTTTTATTTGCAATGATTGTTATCTAGATAACCTTAAATGTTATCCAAATTTTTTATTAGATACATAAAAAAAATTATGTATATTTAACGGTGTTTAAAATTAACTAGTAAACATAAAATAAAAAAATAAATTATATATCTAATAAATGTTATCTCCACCTTTACATAAAATGTTAAACTATTTGGCATGTCATACAGTTTAACAAATGTTATGTCCGCCACTATATGACATGCCAAATAGTTTAACATTTCATGTAAAGGCGGAGATAACATTTATTAGATACATAAAATTTATTTTTTTATTTTAGGTATGTTTACTAGTTAATTTTAAATACCGTTAAATATACATAATTTTTTTTATGTATCTACTAAAAAATATGGATAACATTTGAGGTTATCTAGATAACAATCATTGCAAATAAAAATTAATAATGTTTAACATTTCTTAGTAAATATATATTTTAAGTATAGTAAATAAATAGTAAATAAACTTTATGTATATTTACTATTTACTATCTAGATAAATCTCTCAGTCTTTCGGTGAGCAAGAGAATGAATGGAACAAATATTTTGTAAGATTTTAGATTTATGTTAAAAATTAACTGTGTTTAGTATTATGACTAAAAATGTACCATTTTGCTTAAGCTAATGGACTATTAGTGCTCCATGTGAAATAATATGTATGACTTTGATTCTAAAGCCAAAAATAATGTATGATTTTAGGCTTATTCTCACAATTTGCTAACCGCAACGACAAAAAGGAGATTCTCGAGCCACAGAAAAAAGCATATTATATATCATATACTCATGAAAGGAAGTGAAAATAGAGAGAAATTTGGAAAAGATGAAGCTCACCGATTAGTGCAGGGGAAACGGCATCAGCGTGGGAAGATCTAGAGAAAGAAAAGTATAGGGAGAATTATAGAATATTCGAACGAATAATGTACCAGTGTTGTCGTTGAAAACAAAGAGGAAATATGAAGAAAGTGAGTAGAGAACAAGGAAGGAATTGGTTATAGAGAGAGAGATAGATGGTTTTGCTCGTACTTGGCATGTAACAGCAAAATTCGCTGAAGAAGCAAATAGTAGAGACAGAAACCAAAAAAAGATTGTAGGATTTTTTAAAGAGGAAATACTATTAATGTAGTGTGTACCTTTTTTTTTGCTCTGTCGAAATAGTTTTTACTGATATATTTTAAATTAATGAAAATCGGCAAAAGATGTTGGATGTGGGAAAAAGATCCGTGGGTCCCACACGCATAAGTTTACCCCATTGCCCCTTCTCCAGCTCTTTTTTCTAGCTTATCCATATCCGTTTCTAACTAATGACTAATTTGCCATGCTATCGTTTATCTAATTGCTCTTTTTACCCCTGGGAGCCTAGTATGTACTATTTGATACTCCCACTTTCACAATTTACTATTCTCAGGATGCACGTTTTGCACGTGTACCTTATCTAAATAAATAATTTTTTTAATATCATATAAGTATTATATTAAAAATTGTGTTTGAGTTAAAAGAAAAAGTTAAAGAAGAAGTATAAGTTTTTGAAATAATAATTGAAAATCTTAGTTAGCTAACTCAATAAGGGAATAGATTTCTAACAAAAACCCTCAACTCATCACATGCAGTTAATATATTAAATTTGAATTTATTATATTTTTATTCATTCCAGTATAAACAAATAATCTTTTAGGAAATAGATTCTCAATCGTGCAAATAGTTTTTTTTTATATAGTTTTGATTAGTAATAGAATTACTTAATCGAGAAAAAAAATTATTATTCTAGAAATTTTATTTTACTCTTTTATTTCATTATTTATTATTATTAACTTATAATTTCTTGATCACCTAAAAATTAAAATATAAAGGTTGATACTTGATGGCATTTTCAGCACAAAATAGGCATTTAAAAATTATTTTGAGATACGAGGGGAACTGAAAAGGGAAATTTGATTGTTAAATCAAAAAGTTAGGGGGGG
>MU679270.1:3211-15633 GCA_026770625.1 Nicotiana glauca | reverse complement strand
TATATATATATATATATATATATATATATATATATATATATATATATATATATATATATATATATATATATATATAATATATAATATATTTTTGTTAGTTATTATTTTTGGGAACGGCTAAAAATATATATTTCTCTAAGATATATGCATTAAGATTTGATTGTACAGCATTGTTGCATCTTAAATGATAATATGAGGCAAATATTTAAATTGGCATTGGAGAAAATTGGATTGAACAATATTAGATCAAATCCTACCGTTGTATACATAATTCATATATAAAGGGCAATTCTTTCGTATTATTCACTTTTGGCTAAGTTTTTTTGTTTGGAATGTCACACCCACATTAAATTGTCTAGTAGGGTATTGTTTCAATTTGATATTATCACAAATAACTCAAATTTGATGAACAATATTATCATGCATAATAGTAATGTTAAATTGTAAAAAAAAAAATTAAAATAAAGATACTAAACGAATTAAGGGACAATCTTACAGAAGTAGTATTTTGGAGAAAAGCATAAGATGAAAATTATATAAGGAGAACGAAGCTTCCAGGTGATAGGAAGAAAATCTTTTTTATAATTCGAAAGTGAATAACAAGGATTATTTTGTTGTAGTTTATACGATTCTAATAAGGAAAGGTCTTACATAATTAAAAGTACTCAATTTTAAGATTTTATATTTTAGAAATTTGTACATGGTTCAAATAAGAAAAAATTTCAAAACCAAAATTTTAGTTGATTCAAGGACATAAATATTAGGAAAAAAATTAAATGACTATTTTGTCTAGTGTGAACTCTAATTTAAAAGGGTAAAAAAGACGAACGTCATTTCGCTAAGGGCATTCGTGCTTTTAATATATGAGAGATATGACATTAGTTGAATCCTCAAAAAAAATTAAGAAAAAATAAAAAAATTAAATTTATAATCTGGAACATAATATAGTATTTACGTGGCTATATAATATCAAAAACTTGTGACATTAAATTAAACATGGTATATCATTTGTGTAATTAAAATTGAGAGTTAAGTAATTATTCTTTAGCTTAGTGCTTAGCTGATTGTATCGCAGTTAGTAAGTAGTTAGGTTAACAATTAGTTAAGTGTCAGCGGGTGCCAGCTCATTAGTTGGTTAATTGCTAGATATTTTTCTTTTGTCTCAAATGCATATATAATATAGTGTGCGATTGGACATAAGAATTGTAAAATTCCAACAAAAAAAAATGAAAAAAAAATATAAGTGAAAATAGTATTTGAAAATTAGAGTTATATTTGTACATGAATATAATTTTGGGTTGTTTTTTACGTTGCGTAAGTGATATGAGTGAAAATTTTGAAAATCAGCTTTTTGGAGTTTTTTAAATTTTCGAAAAATTTCAAAATATTTTTTCAAATAAAAATTAGAAATTTTATGACCAAAAACTAATTTCGAAAAAAAAATAACAGTTTTCGAAAAAAGGTGAAAAATATATTGTGTCCAAACGGGCTCATTATCATTACATATAATGAAATTAGTTTTTACTTTACCAAATTAAGTTCTTCTTCTTCACTCCCTTCGAGAAGATTGAAGAGATTATTAATTGAAGCTCAACTCTAGCTCAAGTAGCATCTTATAACTGTAATTTGATATGGTATTAGAAGTTCTAATTCTTTCTCTTTCTGTGTTCGATCTAAACATACAAGCTTTATTTCAGTTCAAATCACTAATTTTTTGGAAATTCGTGAATTTCACTCGTAATCTGTTATGAACTCTTTTTCAATTTCATAAATCAAATTGTTTTGTCATGCCTATTATGAAAATGAATAATTCACTATTGAATCGAGTAATCAATCTATTGTTGACACGAGTATATCTGCACCCTCTGATAATTTGGGTGTGATGTTATTACAAGTTCCTTGTAATAGAGTTGAATACTGATTCTAGAGAAGAAGAGAATTGCGAGCGTTGTTGGCAAAAAATAAATAATATTTTATTAATAGAGAGTGTAAAAGATTTTTAGAATTATCGAAGTATTTATGGGAAAGGCGTGATGATATGGTGACCTTGTAGATTTTTAATTTCTTAGCTAATGAAATTGCTGATAGTATTGAGTATATAAATGATGCAGACGAGATACAGAAGGAACTTGAGAATTGCTATGATAAGACTAATGGTACAAAATTATGTCAAATTCGAAGGAAATCAATGACATGTCACAAGTAAGTCTTGACATAACTGGTTATTATACTAGGATGAAGATGTTATGGGAAGAGTTGAATACTCTAAGTGCTAAAATCTAGTACAGATTTCAGTAGAATATGGAGCAATGAGAATATACACAATATTGAACAAGTTTGGGACCGATATAATTTCTCATATGGTCGAATGAAGTATACGCTTGTAACGATCCGGCTGGTCGTTTCGAGAGTTTTAGCTCTGTTCCCTCATTTACTGCTCTTTTTGTGCTTTATAGCTGTTATGTGACTTACTGGGTTAGTCAGTTCGGGTCCGGAGAGATTTCAGGGTGAGTTAAGACACTTAGTCTCAAAATGGAAAGCTTAAGTTGAAATGGTTAACTGGATGTTGACTTATGTGTAAACGACTCCGAAATAGAGTTTTGATGGTTCTGTTAGCTCCGTTTGGGTGATTATGGACTTAGGAGTGTGTTCGGATTGTGATTTAGAGGTCCGTAGTGAAATTAGGCTTGAAACGACGAAAGTTAAATTTTTGGAAAGTTTGATCGGGAGTGGACTTTTGATATCGGGGTCGGATTTCGATTTCGGAAGTTGGAGTAGGTTCGTGGCGTCATTTGTGACTTGTGTGAAAAAATTGGGGTCAATCGTGCGTGATTTGATAGGGTTCGGTATCGGGTGTAAAAATTGAAAGTTTCAAAGTTCATTAGGCTTGAATCTATGTGCAATTCGTGTCTTTGATGTTGTTTGAGATGATTTGAGGGTTCAACTAAGTTTGTATTGTGTTATAGGACTTGTTGGTATATTTGGTTGGGGTCTTGGAGGTCTCGGGTATTTTGAGTGGTTAATGGATCAAGTATTGAACTTAAAGAATTGCTGAAGATTTGCAGCTGCTGGTGTAATCGCACCTGCGGAGTGGAAACCGCAGATGCTAGCTCGCAAGTGCAAGCTGGGATGCGCAGAAGCGAAGCTTGGGCTGGTGGACTGTGGAGCGCAGATGCTTTCCGCAGGTGCGGACTCGCACCTGCGCGTTGAGGATCACAGAAGCGGAATTGGCTTGGGAGCCACTGGTCAGCAGAAGCGGAATGTTTGTTCAGATGCATACCCGAAGAAACAGGATTTAGACCACAGAAGCAGTTGGTCGCATTAGGTGATTTCCGCAGAAGCGGCTAAATATCTGCAGAAGCGGAAAGCTTGGGCAGAACATATAAAAACTAGGGTTTCGAGATTTTTACCATCTCTAACATTTTGAGCTCGGACTTAGGCAATTATTGAGAGGGTTTTTGAAGATATTCTTGAGGTAAGTTCTTTGTGCTCATTTTTTTATCAATAATCTTGTTTCCCCATTGATTTTCCCACCTAGTTTTTGTGTTTTTGAGGTGTAATTTGGGAGTTTGAGGCTTGAAATTTGGAGAGTTAATTTTGGGGATTTGAGTGGAGATTCGGTGTCAGATTTTGATGAATTTGGTATGGTTAGACTCGTGGTTGAATGAGCTTTCGAGTTTTATGACTTTTCTTAGATTTCGTGACGTGGGCAGGGGGCCGGCTTGGAGTCGATTTCGAACTTTTGACTTATAATCAAGTATTTTTTTGTGGAATTAATTCATTTAGCCCGTGTTGATTGTATCATATTGTTTGTGGTTAGATTCGAGGCATTTGGAGACTAATTCACGAGGCAAAGGTGAGTTGGAGTAGAGATTGGCATGGATTGAGGTAAGTAACAGTTCTAAATCTGGTTCTAAGGGTATGAAACCTCGTATTATGTGTTTTGTAATTGGTTTGGAGGTGACACACATGTTAGGTGACGGGCGTGTGGGCGTGCACCGTAGGGATTGTGACTTGGTCCATTTCATGGAAATGTGAAGTCGAATAACTTGTTCATTTATATGCTCTCCATGTGTTGTAGAAATTTGACTGTAAATCATGTTAAAAATTATGTTTAGGCTATGTGTTGGTACTGTTGGGACCCACATATGCTATGTTACATGTTGAATTACCTACTAATTGTTGTTTGTACTCAGTCTCAATTTTACTTGCATATCATATCTCAGTCTCTATTATTCCTTGTTGATACATCATATCATTGCTGTTTCGGCTGATTTTCATGATTTCTGAGAGCCCAAGAGACTGGAGAGGTTGATGATTAAGTGAGGCCAGGAGCCTAATTATGAGGATGTTTATAGGATCGGGCTGCACGTCGCAGCATATTTCATTAATTTATGCCATGATTGGCCTGATATAGCGCTTGGGCTGAAGGAGCCCCTCGGAGTCTGTACACACCCTAGTGAGCGCAGGTACCTACTGAGTGCGAGTGCCGAGTGCCGAGCGACTGAGAGGAATGGGTGACTGTGAGAAAACGAGTTATTGAACTATAACTGTGTAGCTCATCACTACTGAAAGCATGCCTATTTTTTCCTTGTTAAGACTATTGAAATTGAACTATAACTGTATAGCTCGTCACTATCTTAAGTTCTTTATTTAGTCTTGTTACTTACTGAGTTGGTGGTACTCATGTTATACCTTGGTGAGTGTTGATACTCTGCACAGTTGACCTTAGAGACTTCGAGGTAGCTGCCTGGAATTCGCACTCCTTGTTTCTCCTCCCTATCTTTCCTTTTATTGTATTTCGTTTAAGACTATCTTAGACAATATATTCCAGACTTGTGATCTTTAGATGCTCATGTACTCTGTGACACCCCGATTTGGGAGTTTTTCGCGTTGTGTTTGGATCTTTATATCTTGTTTATGAGAATTTGCTATTTAAACTGCTTTTAAAATCCATTTTTGTTAAAAGTGTGGGAGTTATTCGTAAATGACGGCTTTTCTAGAACCACTATAGGCGCCATCATGACTAGTTAGGAGTTGGATCGTGACAAGTTGGTATCAAAGTCTAGGTTACATAGGTCTCACGAGTCATGAGCAGGTTTAGTAGAGTCTTGCGGATCAGTATAGTTTGTACTTATCTTCAAAAGGCTTTTGAACCCTTAGGAAACTTCACATTCTTGTATTTTTGTCGTGCGTATTTGTTGATTCAGGTAACTAAACTTTTATTATACTATTCTCTCACAGATAGTAAGGACATGTGCTACCGAACAGGATGGACAACCACCAGTACCACCAGTTAGGGCCGCGAAAGTCCGAGGTCGCGGTAAGGTAAGAGGTGGAGCTCGAACAGTAGCGAGGAAAGCACTTGCAGATCCACCAGTTGCCCCATTTCAGGAGCAGGTTCTAGTTGTGGATGAGCCAGTGGGCCAACTCATGCACCAGCTGTGCCCATCGTGATTTCAGGCCTTCATAAAGTCTTGGCTCAGATTCTGACCATGTGCACTAATCTTGCTCAGGCGGTCTCTGTACCGGCCGTAGCAGCCACTTCTCAAGCTGGGTGAGGTACTCAAACTCCCGCCGCCCGCATACCAAAGCAGGTGATACAGGGACTCTAGACACCGGGGACACTACCAGCCCAGCCAGTTGCAGCTGCTCAGACCCATGTGGTCTTATGAGAGGTGTAGGTCGGTCAGTACATCACTACATACATAGCAGGAGTTCTCCGTTCTCTTCTTGGAGAAATTCGTGCCACAATCTCGCAAAGAGGAGCTGCACTAACAATTTGAGCAGCTTCGTTAGGATGGTATGCCTGTGATATAGTACGAGATGAGGTTTTCTGAGTTGGCCCATCATGCAGTTTGGTTGGTTCTCACTAATAGGGAGAAGATCAAAAGGTTCATTCATGGCCTCACATATCAGCTGCGGTTACTTATGACTCGGGAGAGGGTGTCTGGTGCTACCTTTGACGAGGTGGTCGACATTGATCGATAGATATAGATGGTCCGTAGTCGGGAGTGGGGTGAGAGGGAGGCCAAGAGGCCTCGTGGATCGGGAGGTTTCAGTAGTGTTCCTTCTAGGGGTCAGTTCTACCACAGCCAGGGTCTTCCTTATAGACATGCTCAGACGGCTCGTCTGGTTCACCGTGGTGCATCATCCAGCTATGGTACATACAGTGCTCATCAGGGCCTGTCATCTCTTAGTTCCCTTCCTAAACAAAGTTCGTCCCGTGCTCCATCGGTTCAGTGCTCATCAATATAAGGTCCTTCTACCAGTTATCCTAGTGCTCTGGGCTCCCTTTAGTCCCCATTACTATCGCCGAGGAGTTTCTTCGAGTGCGGAGAGTTTGGGCATGTATGAAGGCAAAGTCCTCGTTATCCGGGAGGTCCAGTGCAGCAGAGGAGTTAGGCTACAACTTCTGCACTAGTTACTACACCACCCACTTAGCTAGCTTGGGGTGGGGCACAGTCAGCTAGAGGTCGCCTTAGAAGGGGAGGTCGATAGAGTGGCGGTCAGGCCCAATTCTATGTTATTCCTGCAGACCAGATGTTGTTTCTTCAGATGCAATGATCACGGGTATTGTCTCAGTTTGTCACAGGGATGCCTCTGTATTATGTTCCCCTTGTTCCACTTATTCTTATGTATCATCGTATTTTGCTCATTATTTTGATATGCCCCGTGAGTCCCTAGTTTCATCTGTTCACGTATCTATGCTAGTGGGTGATACTATTGTTGTAGACCATGTATATCGATCGTGTGTAGTGATCATTATGGGTTTGGAGACTAGAGTTGACCTTTTGTTGCTTAACATATTTGATTTAGACGTGATCTTATGTATGGATTGGTTGTCTCCATATCGTGCTGTTCTGGATTGTCACGCTAAGACCGTGACATTGGCAATGCCGGGATTGCCACAGATTGAGTGGCGAGGTTCTCTAGACTATGTTCCTAGTAGAGTGATTTCATATATGAAGGCCCAGCGGATGGTTGGGAAGGGTTGTTTATCTTATTTGACCTTTGTGAGGGATGTTGGTGTTGATGCCCCTACTATTGATTCTGTTCCAATAGTGCGAGATATCTAGATGTGTTTCCTGCAGACTTGTCGGGAATGCCTCTCGACAAGGATATTGACTTTGGCATTAACCTAGTGTCGGGCACTCAACCCATTTCTATTTCTCCGTACTGTATGGCACCGGCTAAGATGAAAGAATTAAAAGAGCATCTTCAGGAACTTCTTGATAAGGGGTTTATTAGGCCTAGTGTGTCACCTTGGGGTGCACTAGTTTTGTTTGTGAAGAAAAAGGATGGTACTATGAGAATTTGCATGGACTATAGGTAGTTGAACAAAGTCACAATCAAGAACAAGTATACTTTGTCGCGCATTGGTGATCTATTTGACCAGCTTTAAGGAGCGAGGGTGTTCTCCAAGATTGATTTGAGGTCTGGGCATCACCAGTTGAAGATTCTGGACTCGGATATTCTAAAGACAACATTCAGGACCCGTTATGGTCATTATGAGTTCCTTATGATGCCTTTTGGGCTGACCAACACCCCAACAACGTTCATGCATCTGATGAACAGTGTCCATTGATGATATCCTGGTGTACTCTCATAGCCAGGATGAGCATGCCCAGCATTTGAGGATTGTGTTACAGCGGTTGAGGGAGGAGAAACTTTATGCCAAGTTCTCCAAGTATGAGTTTTGACTTAGTTCAATGGCGTTCTTGGGGAACGTGGTGTCCAGTGAGAGGATTCAGGTGGATCCGAAGAAGATAAAGTGATGTTCTAAACATCAATACCACACAAGAGGGGGGGTGATTTGTGTGGTACCTAATTTTTGCACTAGAAGAACCTGGTTCTTCTAGATGTACTTACTATAACTGTTTGCGGGATTAAGAGTGCATAAAGTAAAGAACATAGAGATTTTTACGTGGAAAACACCTGGCTCAAAAGGTGAAAACCCCACGACCTACTACTCAGTAGGATTTTCCCAAACTTCCACTAAAATCACTGAGCCAAAAACATCATTTACAAACTCTTGTAAACCTAAGGATTAAACTCTAATCCCAGTGTGGCACACAGCCTGAACTGTTGCGATACCTTCAAGTTAACTCTAACTTGAATACTCAAAGTACCTAATACAATTGCTTCTATGAAAGCTGGAAAGGTACAATATTAAACCACCTACTACAATTGAACTAGAATAAGAATAAACATAATGGAACTGGTTCTTCTATCTCATTCAAGTAGCTGCAGGAGTGCACACTTAATCTCACATAAATTGCTTGCAAAATTGCCTTGCTCTTTTTCTTTCAATTTAGCTTAACTTCTGCGTATTGTGCAACCCTGTAAAAGAGAACAATCATTATTATTTATAGAGTTAGTAATCAGAGTTATCAGAGTTTGATTAAAACTCGAATTGCTGATCCTTCATCAAATTCGAGTCCTAGAACAACTCAAACTCCAATACTTATCCTTGATCCAGATGTAGTTCTCTTCACATAAGGAGACTTCTTCTCCTTATCCCATATGAAATATTTTCGATCAGTTCATAATATATTCAGAACATATTGTTGCTTGATCCCAAAGGCTTATCTTCTTCACGTGCATCTCGTGTGCATGGGCCATAACCACTGTGTCTCACCAGATGGACCTGGTCCTTCACTGAGTTCATTTGTCATTCTTCAAAACTCCAACTGAACTTGGGCCAACAAATTCCCCCTTTTTGATGATGACAAACTCTGTGCTTTTACTGATCAGAGAACCTGTGGAACTCAGTCAATTATCAACACTTTTACTTAAGATATTTTAACTCATCATTAAGGACCAGATTTAATCAGGTTATAAATATCACTTTTTCAGAATATAAAGTAAAGCACAATATCTCTTCCCCCTTTTGGCATCATAGAAAAGTTGCATATAATATGAATCCCAGATTGTAATAGTTACTCATGGCCACTGGGGCAACTGCAGGTGAAAGCATGGTTTAGTAAAACAATAATCAAACTTAGCAAAAACTCAACTATTAAGAACAAAATCATCACAAAGCAAGAGAAAAACAGATAGTCATTGATAGTAAATGCTTCTACAACCAGTCCACAAAAAGAAAGAAAAACATCCAACCATGAGCAAAAACAAGCAAAGAATAATCCCTAATCTGGGTCACTGGGGGGTTACTAGACTGGTTCAAGGACAGTGCTGGAGGACCTAAGGCTTGGAGGAACTGGAGGGTTGGGATTAGAAAAGATTGAGCATTGTTTGAAGCATCCCTTCACCCTTTTACTTTTCTTTTGCTAGCTCATATTTCAGGCTATTCCTCTCATTTTCAAGTTCAGCAACTCGAGCCTTGAGCCTAGCAATCTCAGCATCCTTTGTCCCACACTCTTGAACCAAATCCCTAACCTTGTTGTTCACTGGAGTCTTGAAAGATGAACCAGGTTCAACTGGGGCTACACTGAGGAGATAGTCATAAGCCTGCAGGGTTTAGACACCAAAAATGGTCCTTGCTGGAGGCCATCTCCCATTTCTTCAAGGGAACATTCAACCTATCCAGCACAATCGTCAGTATGAACCCATAAGGAGTAGCATGAGCCTTGGAGACATTTATGACCCTGTCCAGCAGCATGACAATGAAGGCATGCAAGTTAATTTGCTTTCCTCTCACAAGGCATTCCAGAAGAACCAAGTCCATGTAGTTAGCAGTATGCCTACTCTCATGTCTGGGTAGCAGACACTTGTTCACAAATTCAAATAGCACCTTGTGCTCAGGCTTTATCTCACTCTTCTGTATAAAATCTTGCCTCTGGCACATCTTCAACAGACTCGGTGTCACAAAAGTTCTTGGTGATTTGGAGAGCACTAGGAAGATCATCTAGAAAAGGCCACCTCTACCTAGTGTAGTCATCATAGCCCTCACATGGTATGTCTAGAATTGTCCCCAATTTAGGTGCATCAAATTTTACCTTCACTCCCCTAACTACACTGGTGACTACCCCATTTTTCACAGTGGCATTTGCCATGAACTCGATCAGCTCCTTTCTTGCCAGCCTTCCATCCAGTTGAAGAATCATGTCCTTCCAACCCTGTGCAGCCAGAGCATCCACCAACCTAATCATGCCTGGCTCCTCCAGGTCTTTCAGCAACCTCCCCTTCAAAATCTTTCTCCTGCCAAAGATGGAAAATCGATCTTGTTCCTCTTCTTCTTCTTCTTCTTCTTCAGTAACTTTTCCTTGTTTTCCCTTCACTGCATACCTAGTTCTTTTGGCCAAGGAGGGTTCAGCAGATACAGATTTTGAAGACTTCTTTGCAGGAGTCTGGGTTCTTTTTGGTTTGGCGATGGGAACCTCCACAGTTGTACCTCTCTCTTGATGGACCAGTTCCATCTCCTCATCCTCTTCTTCTACAGCCACAGAATATTCCACAACCTTTTCTTTTCCTTTTTCCTTCTTCTTTTTCTTGCTTGCCTCTAGGGCTTTCTGCAATTCAGCCTCACTTTGCCTTATCCTGCTTCTAGTAGATCTCACCTTTGGTGCTGAAGGGACAGTAGATTTAGGAGATGACACCTTGATCTTCTTTGTTGGCTTAAAGGAAGTTGGAGCCTTTTGAGAAGAGGCTTTCCTCTTCTTGGGATCATAGCTTGCTCCAACTTTCTTCAAAATGTCAGCCAAGGTTTCTTCCACAGATTGTCTAGGTACATCTTGTTGTTCACTCAGGTGCACAAGACCTTCAACAGCCTCCCCATATTCACTTCCCCCTGGCTTGTTGCCACTCTCCTCATCTCCACCACAAATTGCAAGAATTTTACCTTTATTTTTCTTTCCCTTCCTCTTCGATTCTCCCTCACTTACATCTCTCACAGATCCCACCAACACAAACCTATCATCTACTTTCTCCACTACATCAGAAAAAATATAGCATGTATTTACCTCTTTAGGGGTTTCTTGATTCTTGTCTGATTCAGAAGACCACGTTCATCTCCATCACTTGTAGAGATAAAAGCTTCAGACTTGGAGCTTGAGTCAGATGATTCCTTTTCAGAGATTTCCCCCTTTTGACTTGCTTTTAATTTTTTGTTGAGAGATGTTCTCAAAGGGCCAGAGGCTATAGTTTTCCTGGCCAACATTTTCTGGCGACGAAACTTAAGTTTTGGGGTTTCAATAGGAGGTATGGAGGATGAAGTATTAGGAGATACTAGCGGGGGAGTACCTGGGTTGTCTTGAGGGTTTGTCATGGTAGAGAATTTCTGGGAATTTTGGGAACTTTGGAAATTTTGGAGATGAAGGAGATGATCAGAATTTTGGAGGAAGTGAGTGACGGTTATGAGCAGAAAGAAGAAATGTGGTGTGTATTTAAAGATGGGTTATGATTAAGTGCAGTAACGGTAGGCTTTTTCAGAGTTAATTAGAGGTCTAATCACATTAGAATTCCGGTCTCTTGGTGATTAATGGGCGACACTGGTTTTTAGGAAAAAGTCCCATTTTAATTAGACTCCTAGGGTAATGAAATTGGTTCAATTCTCAACGGATAGAATTTCTGGTAATTAGTGTCACACCTCCTTTTTGCGCACTCTAACCCGAGGGATAAGGTACAAGGGAGTTTTTTCAATTTAAGTGACAATATTCGAAATGGGATTATTTATTTATTTCAGAGTCACCACTTGGAATGAATTATGGTGTCCCAAGTCACCGATTTATTTAAATCCCAAGTCGAGGAAATTTCGACTTTCCAAATGAAGTCTGCGAACCAGAAGTTCCAAGTAAGGAACTCTGTTGACCCGAGGGAAGGTGTTAGGCACCCTCGGGTCCCGTGGTTCTACCACGGTCGCTTAAATTATTATAGATGGCTAAAATACCTGATTTTTATACATGTTATAACCTATGTGCTTTTAATTAATTTTAAAACCGCTTTTATTATTATTATTATTATTATTTGAGCTAAAGTGAACGTCGTTAAAGTATGTTTTCAGATTGCGCCGCATGAAATGAACCCGCAATCCTAGGCACACTATATCCAACGTTTTAGGATTTGGATTTGGGTCGCATGAAATGCACACCCGAGTTTAGAGAGGTAACATTATTAAACACGCGCCTAAAGATACTAATGCGCTATTATTTTTTGGGAGAACCGTGAAATTCACTAAACGACCCTTCCCGAAATCTAAAGAATTAATATATACATTTATGAGGGCCCCACAATTTTATGTCTTTTTATTCGGCGGGGTTCGTCTTGTTTATTTTAAAAGGATGATTCTAAAGTGGCTACATTTTTCTTTATTAAATTCGTCTCTAAAAAATGCAAAATAAGAAAAAGTCCTAATTTATTCACATGCTTTAAACTCATTATAACCGGGCTTTGAACACAATTTGCTAATTCTGAAATAAATATAATTATGCAGTCTTTTGACAATTATGGGCCCAGGCCCAACG
>MU679267.1:0-10948 GCA_026770625.1 Nicotiana glauca | reverse complement strand
AAAGATAACACCTCCATTCTCCAGACAGGCTCCTGATTTAAACAACAACTTAAAAGATAACACCTCCATTCTCCAAGCGGGCTCCTGACTTCAATCAACGACTTAAAAATAACACCTCTAGTCTCCAGGCGGGCTCCTGACTTCAACTACAACTTAACAATAACACCTCCATTCTCCAGGCGGGATCCTGACTTTAATTACAACTTACCAATAACACCTTCATTCTCCAGGCTGGTTCCTGATTTCAACAACAACATAAAAGATAACACATCCATTCTCCAGGCGGGCTCCTGACTTCAACTACTGCTTAAAAATAACACCTTCATACTCCAGGCAAGCTCCTGACTTCAACTAGAACTTAACAATAACACCTCCATTCTCCTGGCGAACTCCTGACTTCAACAACAGCTTAAAATATAACACCTCCATTCTCCATGCGGGCTCCTAACTTCATCAACAATTTAAAAAATAACACCTCCATTCTCTAGGTGGGCTCCTGACTTCAACAGCAGCTTAAAAGATAACACCTCCATTCTCCAGGTGGGCTCCTGACTTCAACAACAGCTTAAAAGATAACACATCCATTCTCCAGACAGGCTCGTTATTTAAAAAACAACTTAAAAGATAACGCCTCCATTCTCCTGGCGGGCTCCCGACTTCAATTAACGACTTAAAAATAACACCTCCATTCTCCAGGCGGGCTCCTTACTTCAACAACAACTTAAAAGATAACACCTCCATTCTCCAGGCGGGCTCCTGACTTAAACAACAACTTAAAAATTACACCTCTATTCTCCAAGCGGGCTCTTGACTTCAATAACATCTTAAAAGATAACACCTCCATTCTCTAGGCGAGCTCCAGACTTCAATTACCACTCAAAAGATAACACCTCCAATCTCCAGGCGGGCTCCTGACTCCAACAACAACTTAAAAGATAACACCTCCATTCTCTAGGCGGGCTCCTGACTTCAACAATAGCTTAAAAGATAACACCTCTATTCTCCAAGCGAGCTCCTGATTTCAACAATAGCTTTAACAATAACACCTCCATTCTCCAGGCAGGCTCCTGACTTCAACTACAACTTAACAATAACACCTCCATTCTCCAGGCAGGCTCCTGACTTCAACTACAACTTAACAATAACACCTCCATTCTCCTGGCGGACTCCTGACTTCAGCAACAGCTTAAAATATAACACCTCTATTCTCCAGGCGGGCTCCTAACTTCAATAACAATTTAAAAAATAACACCTCCATTCTCCAGGTGGGCTATTGACTTCAACAACAGCTTAAAAGATAACACCTCCATTCTCCAGACAGGCTCCTGATTTAAACAACAACTTAAAAGATAACACCTCTATTCTCCAGGCGGGCTCGTGACTTCAATCAACGACTTAAAAATAACACCTCCATTATCCAGACGGGCTCCTGACTTTAACTACAACTTAACAATAACACCTCCATTCTCCAGGCGAGCTCCTGACTTTAATTACAACTTACCAATAACACCTCCATTCTCCAGGCGGGTTCCTGAATTCAACAACAACAGAAAAGATAACATATCCATTCTCCAAGCGGGCTCCTGACTACAACTACTGCTTAAAAATGACACCTCTATTCTCCAGGCGGGCTCCTGACTTCAACTACTTAAAAATAACACCTCCATTCTCCAGGCGGGTTCCTGACTTCAATTACCACTTAACAATAACACCTCCATTCTCCAGGCGGGCTCCTGACATAAACAACAGCTTAAAAGATAACACCTCCATTCTCCAGGCGGGCTCCTGACTTCAACAACAACTTAAAAATAACACCTTTATTCTCCAGGCGGGCTCCTGACTTCAACAACAACTTAAAAATAACACCTTTATTCTCCAGGCGGGCTCCTGACTCCAACAACAGCGTAAAAGAAAGCTCTTCCATTCTCCAGGCGAGCTCCTGACTTTAATTACCACGCAAAAGATAACACCTCCATTCTCCAGGTGGCCTCCTGACTTCAACAATAGCTTAAAAGATAACACCTCCATTCTCCAGGCTCTGACTTTAACAACAACTTTAACAATAACACCTCCATTCTCCAGGCGGGCTCCTGACTTCAACTACAACTTAACAATAACACCTCCATTCTCTAGGCGGACGCCTGACTTCAACAACAGCTCCTGACTTCAACAACAGCTTAAATGATAACACCTCCATTCTCCAGGCGGGATCCTGACTTCAACAACAGCTTAAAAGATAACACCTCCATTCTCCAGGCGGGATCCTGACTTCAACTACAATTTAACAATAACACCTCCATTCTCCAGGCAAGCTCCTGACTTTAATTACAACTTACCAATAACACCTCCATTCTCCATGCGGGTTCCTGAATTCAACAACAACATAAAAGATAACACCTCCATTCTCCAGGCGGGATCCTGACTTCAATAACAACTTAAAAAATAACACCTACATTCTCCAGGCGGCTCCTAACTTCAATTACAACTTAACAATAACACATCCATTCTCAAGGAGGGCTCCTGACTTCAAGTACAACTTAACAATAACACCTCCATTCTCCAGGCGGGCTCCTGACTTCAATTACAACTTAACAATAACACCTTCATTCTCCAGGCGGGACCCTGACTTCAACAATAGCTTAAAAGATAACACCTCCATTCTCCAGGCGGGCTCCTGACTTCAACAACAACTTAAAAATTACACCTCCATTCTCCAAGCGGGCTCTTGACTTAAACAACAGCTTAAAATATAACACCTCCATTCTCTAGGCGGGCTCCTGACTTCAATTACCACTCAATAGATAACACCTCCAATCTCCAGGCGGGCTCCTGACTTCAACAACAACTTAAAAGATAACACCTCCATTCTCCAAGCAGGCTCCTGACTTCAACAACAACTTAAAAATTACACCTCCATTCTCCAAGCAGGCTCCTGACTTCAACAACAACTTAAAAATTACACCTCCATTCTCCAAGCAGGCTCCTGACTTCAACAACAACTTAAAAATTACACCTCCATTCTCCAAGCAGGCTCCTGACTTCAACAACAACTTAAAAATTACACCTCCATTCTCCAAGCAGGCTCCTGACTTCAACAACAACTTAAAAATTACACCTCCATTCTCCAAGCAGGCTCCTGACTTCAACAACAACTTAAAAATTACACCTCCATTCTCCAAGCAGGCTCCTGACTTCAACAACAACTTAAAAATTACACCTCCATTCTCCAAGCAGGCTCCTGACTTCAACAACAACTTAAAAATTACACCTCCATTCTCCAAGCAGGCTCCTGACTTCAACAACAACTTAAAAATTACACCTCCATTCTCCAAGCAGGCTCCTGACTTCAACAACAACTTAAAAATTACACCTCCATTCTCCAAGCAGGCTCCTGACTTCAACAACAACTTAAAAATTACACCTCCATTCTCCAAGCAGGCTCCTGACTTCAACAACAACTTAAAAATTACACCTCCATTCTCCAAGCAGGCTCCTGACTTCAACAACAACTTAAAAATTACACCTCCATTCTCCAAGCAGGCTCCTGACTTCAACAACAACTTAAAAATTACACCTCCATTCTCCAAGCAGGCTCCTGACTTCAACAACAACTTAAAAATTACACCTCCATTCTCCAAGCAGGCTCCTGACTTCAACAACAACTTAAAAATTACACCTCCATTCTCCAAGCAGGCTCCTGACTTCAACAACAACTTAAAAATTACACCTCCATTCTCCAAGCAGGCTCCTGACTTCAACAACAACTTAAAAATTACACCTCCATTCTCCAAGCAGGCTCCTGACTTCAACAACAACTTAAAAATTACACCTCCATTCTCCAAGCAGGCTCCTGACTTCAACAACAACTTAAAAATTACACCTCCATTCTCCAAGCAGGCTCCTGACTTCAACAACAACTTAAAAATTACACCTCCATTCTCCAAGCAGGCTCCTGACTTCAACAACAACTTAAAAATTACACCTCCATTCTCCAAGCAGGCTCCTGACTTCAACAACAACTTAAAAATTACACCTCCATTCTCCAAGCAGGCTCCTGACTTCAACAACAACTTAAAAATTACACCTCCATTCTCCAAGCAGGCTCCTGACTTCAACAACAACTTAAAAATTACACCTCCATTCTCCAAGCAGGCTCCTGACTTCAACAACAACTTAAAAATTACACCTCCATTCTCCAAGCAGGCTCCTGACTTCAACAACAACTTAAAAATTACACCTCCATTCTCCAAGCAGGCTCCTGACTTCAACAACAACTTAAAAATTACACCTCCATTCTCCAAGCAGGCTCCTGACTTCAACAACAACTTAAAAATTACACCTCCATTCTCCAAGCAGGCTCCTGACTTCAACAACAACTTAAAAATTACACCTCCATTCTCCAAGCAGGCTCCTGACTTCAACAACAACTTAAAAATTACACCTCCATTCTCCAAGCAGGCTCCTGACTTCAACAACAACTTAAAAATTACACCTCCATTCTCCAAGCAGGCTCCTGACTTCAACAACAACTTAAAAATTACACCTCCATTCTCCAAGCAGGCTCCTGACTTCAACAACAACTTAAAAATTACACCTCCATTCTCCAAGCAGGCTCCTGACTTCAACAACAACTTAAAAATTACACCTCCATTCTCCAAGCAGGCTCCTGACTTCAACAACAACTTAAAAATTACACCTCCATTCTCCAAGCAGGCTCCTGACTTCAACAACAACTTAAAAATTACACCTCCATTCTCCAAGCAGGCTCCTGACTTCAACAACAACTTAAAAATTACACCTCCATTCTCCAAGCAGGCTCCTGACTTCAACAACAACTTAAAAATTACACCTCCATTCTCCAAGCAGGCTCCTGACTTCAACAACAACTTAAAAATTACACCTCCATTCTCCAAGCAGGCTCCTGACTTCAACAACAACTTAAAAATTACACCTCCATTCTCCAAGCAGGCTCCTGACTTCAACAACAACTTAAAAATTACACCTCCATTCTCCAAGCAGGCTCCTGACTTCAACAACAACTTAAAAATTACACCTCCATTCTCCAAGCAGGCTCCTGACTTCAACAACAACTTAAAAATTACACCTCCATTCTCCAAGCAGGCTCCTGACTTCAACAACAACTTAAAAATTACACCTCCATTCTCCAAGCAGGCTCCTGACTTCAACAACAACTTAAAAATTACACCTCCATTCTCCAAGCAGGCTCCTGACTTCAACAACAACTTAAAAATTACACCTCCATTCTCCAAGCAGGCTCCTGACTTCAACAACAACTTAAAAATTACACCTCCATTCTCCAAGCAGGCTCCTGACTTCAACAACAACTTAAAAATTACACCTCCATTCTCCAAGCAGGCTCCTGACTTCAACAACAACTTAAAAATTACACCTCCATTCTCCAAGCAGGCTCCTGACTTCAACAACAACTTAAAAATTACACCTCCATTCTCCAAGCAGGCTCCTGACTTCAACAACAACTTAAAAATTACACCTCCATTCTCCAAGCAGGCTCCTGACTTCAACAACAACTTAAAAATTACACCTCCATTCTCCAAGCAGGCTCCTGACTTCAACAACAACTTAAAAATTACACCTCCATTCTCCAAGCAGGCTCCTGACTTCAACAACAACTTAAAAATTACACCTCCATTCTCCAAGCAGGCTCCTGACTTCAACAACAACTTAAAAATTACACCTCCATTCTCCAAGCAGGCTCCTGACTTCAACAACAACTTAAAAATTACACCTCCATTCTCCAAGCAGGCTCCTGACTTCAACAACAACTTAAAAATTACACCTCCATTCTCCAAGCAGGCTCCTGACTTCAACAACAACTTAAAAATTACACCTCCATTCTCCAAGCAGGCTCCTGACTTCAACAACAACTTAAAAATTACACCTCCATTCTCCAAGCAGGCTCCTGACTTCAACAACAACTTAAAAATTACACCTCCATTCTCCAAGCAGGCTCCTGACTTCAACAACAACTTAAAAATTACACCTCCATTCTCCAAGCAGGCTCCTGACTTCAACAACAACTTAAAAATTACACCTCCATTCTCCAAGCAGGCTCCTGACTTCAACAACAACTTAAAAATTACACCTCCATTCTCCAAGCAGGCTCCTGACTTCAACAACAACTTAAAAATTACACCTCCATTCTCCAAGCAGGCTCCTGACTTCAACAACAACTTAAAAATTACACCTCCATTCTCCAAGCAGGCTCCTGACTTCAACAACAACTTAAAAATTACACCTCCATTCTCCAAGCAGGCTCCTGACTTCAACAACAACTTAAAAATTACACCTCCATTCTCCAAGCAGGCTCCTGACTTCAACAACAACTTAAAAATTACACCTCCATTCTCCAAGCAGGCTCCTGACTTCAACAACAACTTAAAAATTACACCTCCATTCTCCAAGCAGGCTCCTGACTTCAACAACAACTTAAAAATTACACCTCCATTCTCCAAGCAGGCTCCTGACTTCAACAACAACTTAAAAATTACACCTCCATTCTCCAAGCAGGCTCCTGACTTCAACAACAACTTAAAAATTACACCTCCATTCTCCAAGCAGGCTCCTGACTTCAACAACAACTTAAAAATTACACCTCCATTCTCCAAGCAGGCTCCTGACTTCAACAACAACTTAAAAATTACACCTCCATTCTCCAAGCAGGCTCCTGACTTCAACAACAACTTAAAAATTACACCTCCATTCTCCAAGCAGGCTCCTGACTTCAACAACAACTTAAAAATTACACCTCCATTCTCCAAGCAGGCTCCTGACTTCAACAACAACTTAAAAATTACACCTCCATTCTCCAAGCAGGCTCCTGACTTCAACAACAACTTAAAAATTACACCTCCATTCTCCAAGCAGGCTCCTGACTTCAACAACAACTTAAAAATTACACCTCCATTCTCCAAGCAGGCTCCTGACTTCAACAACAACTTAAAAATTACACCTCCATTCTCCAAGCAGGCTCCTGACTTCAACAACAACTTAAAAATTACACCTCCATTCTCCAAGCAGGCTCCTGACTTCAACAACAACTTAAAAATTACACCTCCATTCTCCAAGCAGGCTCCTGACTTCAACAACAACTTAAAAATTACACCTCCATTCTCCAAGCAGGCTCCTGACTTCAACAACAACTTAAAAATTACACCTCCATTCTCCAAGCAGGCTCCTGACTTCAACAACAACTTAAAAATTACACCTCCATTCTCCAAGCAGGCTCCTGACTTCAACAACAACTTAAAAATTACACCTCCATTCTCCAAGCAGGCTCCTGACTTCAACAACAACTTAAAAATTACACCTCCATTCTCCAAGCAGGCTCCTGACTTCAACAACAACTTAAAAATTACACCTCCATTCTCCAAGCAGGCTCCTGACTTCAACAACAACTTAAAAATTACACCTCCATTCTCCAAGCAGGCTCCTGACTTCAACAACAACTTAAAAATTACACCTCCATTCTCCAAGCAGGCTCCTGACTTCAACAACAACTTAAAAATTACACCTCCATTCTCCAAGCAGGCTCCTGACTTCAACAACAACTTAAAAATTACACCTCCATTCTCCAAGCAGGCTCCTGACTTCAACAACAACTTAAAAATTACACCTCCATTCTCCAAGCAGGCTCCTGACTTCAACAACAACTTAAAAATTACACCTCCATTCTCCAAGCAGGCTCCTGACTTCAACAACAACTTAAAAATTACACCTCCATTCTCCAAGCGGCCTCCTGACTTCAACCACAGCTTAAAAGATAACACCTCTATCCTCCAGGCTCTAACTTTAACAACAACTTTAACAATAACACCTCCATTCTTCAGGCGGGCTCCTGACTTCAACTACAACTTAACAATAACACCTCCATTCTCCAGGCGGACGCCTGACTTCAATTACAACTTAACAATAACACCTTCATTCTCTAGGCGGGCTCCTGACTTTAATTACAACTTAAATATAACACCTCCATTCTCCAGGCGGGCTCCTGACTTCAACAACAACATAAAAATAACACCTCCATTCTCCAGGCGGGCTCCTGACTTCAATTACCACTCAAAAGATAACACCTCCATTCTCCAGGCGGGCTCTTGACTTCAACTACAACTTAATAATAACACCTTTATTCTCCAGGCGGGCTCCTGATTTTAATTACAACTTACCAATAACACCTCCATTCTCCAGGCGGGTTATTGAATTCAACAACAACATAAAAGATAACACATCCATTCTCCAGGCGAGCTCCTGACTACACCTACTGCTTAAAATAACAACTCCAGTCTCCAGGCAGGCTCCTGACTTCAACTACAACTTAAAATAACACCTCTATTCTCCTGGCGGACTCCTGACTTCAACAACTGCTTAAAAGATAACACCTCCATTCTCCAGGCGGGCTCCTGACTTCAACAACGCCTTAAAAGATAACACCTCCATTCTCCAGGCGGGCTCCTGACTTCAACAACAACTTAAAAATAACACCTCCATTCTCGAGGTGGGCTCCTGACTTCAACAACGCCTTAAAAGATAACACCTCCATTCTCTAGGCGGGCTCCTGAATTCAATTACCACTCAAAAGATAACACCTCCATTCTCCAGGCGGGCTCCTGACTTCCACTACAACTTAACAATAACACCTCAATTCTCCAGGCGGGCTCCTAATTTTAATTACAACTTACCAATAACACCTTCATTCTCCAGGCGGGTTCCTGAATTTAACAACAACATAAAAGATAACACATCCATTCTCCAAGCGGGCTCCTGACTTCAACTACTGCTTAAAAATAACACCTCTATTCTCCAGGCAGGCTCCTGACTTCAACTACAACTTAACATTAACACCTCCATTCTCCTGGCGGACTCCTGACTTCAACAACAGCTTAAAATATAACACCTCCATTCTCCAGGCGGGCTCCTAACTTCATCAACAATTTAAAAAATAACACCTCCATTCTCCAGGTGGGCACCTGACTTCAACAACAGCTTAAAAGATAACGCCTCCATTCTCCAGACAGGCTCCTTATTTAAAAAACAACTTGAAAGATAACACCTCCATTCTCCAGGCGCGCTCTTGACTTCAACAACAACTTAAAAATTACACCTCCATTCTCCAGGCGGGCTCTTGACTTCAACAACAACTTAAAAGATAACACCTCCATTCTCACGCGGGCTCCTGACTTTAATTACAACTTACCAATAACACCTCCATTCTCCAGGCGAGTTCCTGAATTCAACAACAACATAAGAGATAACACCTCCATTCTCCAGGCGGGATCCTGACTTCAACAAACACTTAAAAATAACACCTCTATTCTCCAGGCGGGCTCCTGACTTCAATCAACGACTTAAAAATAACTCCTCCATTCTCCAGACGGGCTCCTGACTTCAACTACAACTTAACAATAACACCTCTATTCTCCAGGCGGGTTCCTGACTTTAATTACAACTTACCAATAACAACTCCATTCTCCAGGCGGGTTCCTGAATTCAACAACAACAGAAAAGATAACACATCCATTCTCCAGGCAGGCTCCTGACTTCAACTACTACTTAAAAATGACACCTCCATTCTCCATGCAGGCTCCTGACTTCAACTACTTAAAAATAACACCTCCATTCTCCAGGCGGGATCCTGACTTCAATTACCACTTAACAATAACACCTCCATTCTACAGGCGGGCTCCTGACTTCAACAACAGCTTAAAAGATTACACCTCCATTCTCCTGGCGAGCTCCTGACTTCAACAACAACTTAAAAATAACACCTCTATTCTCCAGGCGGGCTCCTGACTTCAACAACAGCGTAAAAGAAAACACTTCTATTCTCCAGGCAGGCTCCTGACTTCAATTACCACGCAAAAGATAACACCTCCATTCTCCAGGCGGCCTCCTAACTTCAACAACAGCTTAAAAGATAACACCTCCATTCTCCAGGCGGGATCCTGACTTAACAATAACACCTCCATTCTCCAGGCGGGATCCTGACTTCAAGTACAACATAACAATAACACCTCCATTCTCCAGGCGGGCTCCTGACTTTAATTACAACTTAACAATAACATCTTCATTCTCTTGGCGGGCTCCTGACTTTAATTACAACTTAAATATAACACCTCCATTCTCCAGGCGGGCTCCTGACTTCAACAACTACTTAAAAGATAACACCTCCATTCTCCAGGCGGGCTCCTGACTTCAACAACAGCTTAAAAATAACACCTCCATTCTCCAGGCGGGCTCCTGACTTCAACAACAGCTTAAAAGATAACACCTCAATTCTCCAGGCGGGCTCCTAAGTTCAACTACAACTTAACAATAACACCTCTATTCTCCAGGCGGGCTCCTGATTTTAATTACAACTTACCAATAACACCTCCATTCTCCAGGCGGGTTCCTGAATTCAACAACAACATATAAGATAACACATCCATTCTCCAAGCGGGCTCCTGACTTCAACTACTGCTTAAAAATAATACCTCCATTCTCCATGCAGGCTCCTGACTTCAACTACAACTTAACAATAACACCTAAATTCTCCTGGCGGACTCCTGACATCAACAACAGCTTAAAATATAACACCTCCATTCTCCAGGCGGGCTCCTAACTTCATCAACAATTTAAAAAATAACAACTCCATTCTCCAGGTGNACTACAACTTAACAATAACACCTCCATTCTCCACGCGGGCTCCTGACTTTAATTACAACTTACCAATAACACCTCCATTCTCCAGGCGAGTTCCTGAATTCAATAACAACATAAAAGATAACACCTCCATTCTCCAGGCGGGCTCCTAACTTCAACAACAGCTTAAAAGATAACACCTCCATTCTCCAGCCGGGCTCCTGACTTCAACAACAACTTAAAAATAATACCTCTATTCTCCAGGCGGGCTCCTGACTTCAACAACAGC
>MU679265.1:23037-35623 GCA_026770625.1 Nicotiana glauca | reverse complement strand
AGATTTATTGTTTTCACTATGATTGGGGCTTATTGCCACACTTGGGCCTTGTGCCAATTATCTGAAATCTTTTGTTAATTTACATCACTATTTTCCTCACGAATTGAAGTATTATTTCATTCAGTCCAATTGAATTATATTATTTTGTGAACTCAGCTACGTTTATACGCCACTCGAGATTTAAATGATATTTAAAATGTTAATGAGCTGAGCATTTGTGTTTTACTAAAGCCCAAGAGGCTTATGACTATTTTTTTGGACTGATTGAGGCCGAGGGCCATATGTGAGGGCATGAGGAGTGATGTGAGGAGGTTTTCAGGCCTCGTGTGTGATGTGTGAAGGCTTTCAGGCCTATTGATATTGCGCTTGGGCTGTAGGAGCCCCTCCGGAGTCTGTACACACCCCCAGTGAGCGCAGGGTACCCAGATGAGTTGGGAGTGGGCCCGAGAGGCCGTTGCTTGTGTGCTGGTGAGTTGGGAGTGAGCCCGAGGGGCTGATGATGTGTACTGGTGAGTTGGGAGCGAGCCCGAGGGGCTGATACTACATTGAGATTTACATATTGAGCCCGAGGGGCACGCTTTTGATTTATCCTTACTGTGGAAATTATTTGTCTTTACTGTTTTAAAGAAGAATTATCTGATACTCACTATTTTACTGTATAACTGATTTTACTGCTTGGGATAGCGCTATATTGTGCCGTTATGAGATTTCATGTTTTCAGTCATTATTTATTTTTATTACTCACTGAGTTGGAGTACTCACTCTACTCCCTGCACCTTGTGTGCAGATACAGGGATCCAGGAGGGCAGTTGATATATATTTTGCTGCTATTTCACCTTACTGCGGAGTTATCGAGGTAGCTGCCGGCGTCCGCAGGACCCGATCTTTCCTTCCCGTTATCTCTTGTACTTCTGCTTTAGACTTGGTTGTATAGTTTATTATTCAGATGTTTAGAGGCTCAGACTTGTGACACCAGATCTTGTTGGGATGTTATTTCAGTTGTTTTGATTTCCGCACTATCATTATTATGAAATCAGGATATTTTACCTAAATCAGAAATTTTGAGTTAATAATTGGATTGGTTAACGGGTAATGGTCCGACTTGCCTAGCAATGTGTTGGGCGCCATCACGACCAGGGTTTGGGTCATGACAGTAATAAGGGTGGGAAATAATCGAAATCACTATTGAAATAAAATTATGAAAAAGATTGTGAAATCATTGATGTGAAAATGTTGAAGGGGAAAAAGGAGAGATTGTAAACTTGTTTGGCTTGATTGTACCTTTCATGTGTATTTGATTGTTGATTATATTACTGATCGTTACTTGTGTATGGTTTGAGTTTACTTAGGGTAAAGTCTGTTCATACATACCAATACAATTCAAATGTACTGACGTCCCTTTTGCCGGGGGCGCTACATTCGTGTTATGATTGTAGGTGGTTCTATAACAGGTACTCCAGTCCACCGGC
Source organism: Nicotiana glauca (assembly GCA_026770625.1). NCBI lineage: Eukaryota > Viridiplantae > Streptophyta > Magnoliopsida > Solanales > Solanaceae > Nicotiana > Nicotiana glauca. Next base: position 34,154 of record MU679265.1, on the reverse strand, counting down.
AGTAGCACTCCTTCACTCTCCGTCAGCTGTATTGGTGAGCCCTTTCTTTTCGGGGTCCTGCGTGGCTCATGCCGTTTTTATTCTGGAGTCTTGTTTTGGTTTTTGTGTAAGGTATAGCCGGAGCCTTGTTACCGGCAAGTATGGCATCACTCTTTTGTATCCCTAGAGGCTTCGTAGACAGGAAATATGGGTTGTGAACTTATGTAAATATGTATGTTGTACGTTGGGCGAGGTAAGTTGTAAACCATGCTAAGTAACCACGTATGCTTAGTATGTTTTGTAAAAAGGTTTGGAATTATAATTGGCTATTTCCTTTGATTAATGAGTAATGGGAACACGGGGTAACACGTGGGATAGGAAAGGCACCTAGGTCCGCTTGGCTGGGGCTACCTGGTTGAGCGCCAGTCGCGTCCCTCGGTTTTGGGGCATGACATTACCAATGGCAAATCCTAGATTTAAGCCACGACTTCAATTAACAAAGTGCTTATTACAGTCCCACCATAACAGTCTTGATACATGAATACTAGAGAAGGAATCTAGTTAGGCTAAAAGGAAACTAATAAACCACAAACACAATCAAACCTCTACATATATAGCATAAACAGAACTAAATGCAAAATAGCTAAGTCATACAACTAATTCCAACACACATGAACATATCTCAAGGAACTAGGACCAAGTTGCTCATTATTAAACATAGGGCTACCCTTTTACATTTCACATGTTTTCAAGTGCTGAAACATACTGAAAAATGAAAAGAGATAAAAGGGTGAGAGGCCAGCACAACAACATAAGATGTTAGCCAAATATTCGAGAAGACAACCAGTGAAATTGACCCAGAAACACTTAGAACCAAGATTCAAAAGTTTAAAACCAGGAACTCAACTTGAAAACTCGATGAAACAATGACCTCAACAGCTTGAACCAGGAACCTTTTAAAAAATTTAGTAGTATTCCATGTTAACTCTCAGACTAAATCAAAGGATGTATTTTAGCCTTGAGACTTTCAGAAATTGATCTAGAATAGAAAATATCCAATGAAACAGTAACAACCCCCAACCATTTTGTATATTTTTTTGATTTCTATCCCTCTGATTCTTACTACTCTCAAAACCTCTATTGTATTCTGGCAATTGAAAGAAAGAACCAAAACAATCAGATTCAATCCCACAGTAAACTCTTCTGCATCTTTTATATATTTCTCTTTTTTTTTTATCTTCTCCTAGCCGCCTTTGATTTTAGGATTTCCTAGCTCTTAAAAACCTCTCCCTTTCTCAAGAAGAAAAGATACCTTTATAGGCAAGTCTTAGGGCTACATTTTAGATTTTAATCATTTCAATTTAATGCCTTTCCAATTTTACTTTTCTCTTAAAAGTCCCTCAAAACCTGACTTGTTTTCCAAGTTAAACTATTTAAAAGCGTGAAATTGGCTAGTAATCCCTGCTAGAAGCTTCTTCTTTCAGTTATGGAAAGATTCCCCCCCACTTAAACTACCCAAATCACCCCTGTAGCTACTGTTATTTACCCTGAACCCACCCGGACCAACTGGTCAAACTAATTGGGCCATAAACCCTGAATTGAAACCCTAAATGGGCCTGGTGCTACCTAGAAGGTAATCTGACCCAAACTCTTTTTACACAAAAAGTAAAACAAATAACCATAATGAACACAAAACCTGATGAACCAACCCAACTAATACATTACAACATTAATTTAAAACCCATTACAGTACAACGAAACTCAAATCAAACATGCCAAGTTCACACAATCTGGATCTTAAAATTAACAGAGGTTATCACCGAACTCATAAAAAAACTAGAAAAGGGCAATCCTAAATCAATATTAACCATTACACTAACACGACTCGATCTTAATGGCACTTTCAAAACGGTAAAACAAGAGACAAGAAAGGGGACGAAGGGGCCAGTGAAGAAAATAACCAAATAAACGGAGAAGAAACAAGGAAGGAGTGGAAGCAGAAGCGAAAAACAGGATAAAGACAAGAAACAAAGAGAAATACCTAAAAGAGAAGACAAATGGCTGGCTTGAACGAACTCCGGCATCTTCGATTCGACCCGAAATTGATATTGATCGCATGTTCTCCTTGAGAACAAACAAACAATATTGATTTCAAGTTAAATCGTTCTTAAGAGCTTGAAGATCTTGAGAGATTCTCTTATCCTTCTGTTTCGGATTGGAAACGGGTTTGATTTGGCAAGGATTTGGAGAGAAGTAGTATGGAATAGGGTACAAGAGTGAGTGAGGATTGCATGGCTGGATTTTGGGTGGTGGTTGGAGCTCTTATGTGGTGACAATGGCGGAACTAGGGTTCTTCAGATGATGAAGGAGATGACAAAATATCAACTGAAAGGTCTCTATATTTTTTTGGACACTAATATGTAACAAAAGAGGTAGTTTCAGGACCGTTGGATGAGCCAAGATTAAGGGCTCATATCACTTTGATCCACTGAACTGAAGCTACGTCGTTTGGACATAGGTAGAGGTGGGTCAGGCTTCAATTTGGATGGGTTTAAGGGGTAAAAATTTTTGGGCCTGGGAATCTATTTGGGCTGGTATTTGATTTGGGATTGGCCCAAAAATTGGGATCCCTTATTAAAGACTTTCTTTCTTTTAATTTTCTATTTGCTTTTCTTCTCTTTTTTTTGAATTTTTTCCAATTTTCTAATTTCTTTAATTCCAAAAATTTCCTCCTAAATTAAAATCTAAACTTACATCTTAGAACCTAATCAACCTTATCAAAAGCACTAAATATTAAACCTAAATATTAATTATCACCATTAATTAAACGAAAAATTACTTAAAAAAATCAAAATTAAAATTAAGTGTAAAAGTAAACTATTTTTGTGATTTTTCTATTTTATAAAACAATTAATTTTCCAATTAATCCTAAAATACAAAGTTAAATCCTAAATACAAAAATGCAAGATATTTTTGTATTTTTTATGAATTAAAATGCATAGACAAAATGCGAACAATTAACCAAAAATGCAACAAAATCCACGAAATTGCGAATAATGAAAAGAAATTTATTTTATTTGAAATTGTGGGAGTAATTCATATAGGGCAAAAATCACGTGCTCACAGTAGCCGGAAAGCCATTATATGAAAATCTGTGAAAAATGATAAATTTTTTGACTATAAAATGAATTAATTTGACTTCAGTCAATATTTTAGGTAAATAGACCCAAACCCGTGATTTGACGGTCCCGGAGGGTCCGTAGGAAAATATGCGACTTGGGCGTATGCCCGGAATCAAATTTCGAGGTCCCAAGCCCGAGAAATGAGTTTTTAAAGAAAATTATTTTCTAAAATTATTTATGAGATTTAGAAATGAATTGTGATTAAAATTTGATGATATCGGGCCCGTATTTTGGTTCGGGTACCCGATACAAGTCTTATATGTGATTTAAGATAAGTCTATGAAATTTGGTAAGAAACTCACTTGAAACGACGTGAATCGGATTGTTTTTGAGAAAATTAGAAATTTGAAGTTCTTAAGAAAATTTTATGATTTTGATGCTAAATTCATAGTTGTTGATGTTATTTTAGTGGTTTGAATGCACGAGCGAGTCCGTATGATATTTTTAGGTTAGTGTGCATATTTGGTTTGGAGCCTCGAGGGCTCGGGTGAGTTTTGGATAGGCCACGGGGTGTATTTTGGATTTGAGAAATTGCAGATGTTCAGCTGTTACATTGCAGGCTTGTAGCGCAAATGCGATATCGCAAATGCGAGGGGCATGTCGCAAATGCGAAAGAAGCCCAGGCCAGCCTGCCTCGCAATTGCAAGGATTCTATCGCAAATGCGATGCTCTCCCTTTTTAGCCAGTCGTCGCAAATGCAAACCCATTTTCGCAAATATGAACATAGCAGAGGTCGGGGTTCGCAATTGCGATCACTGTTCGCAATTCCCATACATGCAGCCTGCAATTTTATATTTTAGCCAAAAATCAACCATTTTTCACATCTTTACAAAACATATACTCCCTAGGGCGATTTTTCAAGAACAACTATTCTTCCAAATCGATTGTAAGTCAATATTAACTCGTCTCCTTCAATGATTAACATCTTTTAACATGATTTTAGCTCAAAATCAATGATTTTCATGGGGAAATTGGGTGTTTTGGATAGAACCTAGGTTTTTAAAAAATTGGAGATTTGGACCTCGATTTGAGGTCCGATTTCAAAACAAATTATATAGTTGGGCTCGTGGGGGAATGGGTAATCGGATTTTGGTTCGAACCTCGGGTTTTGACCATGTGAGCCCGGGGGCAATTTTTGATTTTTTGGGTAAAACTTTGGAAAACTTATTTTCATGCATTGGAATTGATTCATTTAGCATTTATTGATGTAATTAAGTAACTTGTGGCTAGATACGAGCAAGTTGATGGTGGAATCAAGGATAAAAGCGATAGTTGAGATATGAATTGTGTTCGTGGCATCGAGGTAAGTGTTTGGTCTAATCTTAACTTGAGGGATTAGGAGTCGAGTACTATTTTTTATGTGGTATTTGTTGAGTACGACGTATAGGCATGGTGACGAGTTTCTATACGTTGGTGTCAAGCATGCCCGTGAGTCTTATATTATGATTATTATGACTTCGTTGTATTGTTCATTTTTTTGTGATGATTTCTATTGTTGGGAAAAGTTTGTGGAAGTAATTGTGGCATTCATATATTGAGGAGCGTTGTCCCAAGTTATGCAATGAAATGTGAAAGTTTAAGAGGTAACTTGAACTCTATTAGAGCATTGGCTCAAGTTGTAAAGTGAGTTGTGAAGTAAAAGTGAAAAAGAGAAAAGAATGTCTCCCTTGCCGGGACTTGTTTTTGAATTATTGTTCCCTTGCTTGGATTCTAATTGTAACTTTATTTATTTCCTTGCCCTATTGTTTGTAATTGTTGTTTGGATGAGGAAGAAAGTTAAAGCACGAAGGGTGATGCCGTGTATTATTTTGGTGAGAGAGTGTTAAAGCACGAAGGGTAATGTCGTGCCGTACGATGTACCATTCCGTGCTGATTATATTGGTTATATGGTGAGGACGAGAGTAAAAGAACGAAGGTTGATGCCGTGCACATTTCCATTACTTGATTGCTTGGTGAGGACGAGAGTAAAAGTACGAAGGGTGATGCCGTGCATTTATTGATTTCGGATTCCTTGTTGATATTTGAGATATGTTGTTTCTTTCATTTCCTGTCGTCTTTCTATTCAAAATTGATATTTCCCGCACAACTTGTTACCCCTCCCATACTTGACTGTATTTTACCGTTCTTCTTTTTCGCTGTATATAGTTGAATTGCACAGGTTTATTTTGTATTCTGGTCCTAGCCTTATCACTACTTCGCCGAGGTTAGGCTAGGCACTTACCAGCACATGGGGTCGGTTGTGCTGATACTACACTCTGAACTATATGCAGATCCCGGAACAGCTTTTGGATCGTAGATTGGGTGGCTACCTTCAGTCCACGCGGAGATCCAAGGTAGGCCTACAGGCGTCCGCAGGCCCTGGCGTCTCCTTTATCCTTTATTTCATGTTTCATTTCCTTAATTCAGAAATAGTGTATCGTTTATTTCCAGACTTTGTATGTAGTGTTCCTAGATTGTCTGTGGTACTGTGACACCAGTTCTGGGAGGTTGAGGTTCAAACTGTTGTACTAGACATATATTCAGATAATTTACTGCATTTCTTCCGCTTATTGTAATTTCTGATGTTGACATGTTATTCCTTTATAATTGTTAAAAAGTATAAATTGAATAAAGAAGTAATTTTCTCAAATAATTTGCTTGCCTAACTCACATTAGTAGGCGCCATCACGACTCTCGAAGATGGAAAGTTCGTGTCGTGACATGTTACAATCATTTATTGTATTTATTGTATGTTACATAATTGATTTGTAACTAGCGGTATAATTATGGTAAATCCAATATAATCCGAAATTAATTGAGTCCTTCCTCATTTGTAATTATGAGATATTCTTCCGCACCTATTTCAGGCTATTTTTTTATGATTAGTTCCATGGCTAATAGGGATGGTACCAGTACGTTCGGTCCCGGGGGTGATTCATATATTATCTTTACATGTCATTTTTCACTTTTCTCCAAACATTGCTGACACATGTCGCCATTTAATAGACCCATATGGAGAGTCTATTTTTCACTAATACAAATAGTACCCCCACTTTTTGGTTACTCACTGTGATGTGACCGGGAAGTGTGAGCACGTGATTTTTACCCTATATGAGAATTACTCCCAAAAATTCAAAATAAAATAGCTTTGTGTTGTTTGCGATTTTCGTGGATTTCATGTTATTTTTCTCTTATTGTTTGCGTTTGTATGTGCATGTTTATTTGTTTAAATCAGTAAAAAACACAAAAAATATGTCGCATTTACATTAAGGATTTAATTGTACAATTAAGAGTAACTAAGTGTTTTTTACAAAAATGAGAAAATCATAAAAAATAATGTAATTTGTATTTGTAGCATTTAAAGTCAAATTGTGTGATTTTAAATTGGTATTAATTATGCGTGATAATTGTTATTAGAAGTTAATTAGTATTTTTGTTAATTTTTTTCCTTTAAGTAAGAATTTTGGTTTTATTAATTAGCATTTAAGGAATTAAAATGAAGAAAAAAACAAAAAGAGTAGGAAAATGGGTCTTGGGCCATTTTAATTTAAACCAAGTCAGCCCAAATAAAACCCCACCCAGTCCAATTGGCTGAATCTCGCAGACCATCCAAATGACGTAGTATTAGGTCAATACTACGCCGTTTGGAGTTCCTCCAAGGCAAATCGATCCAGGCCTTTTATCTATCCTTCATCCAACGGTTGAGATCACCTCTCCAGCCCCGACCCGTCTTTCCCAGACCAACCCAATACCCCTACTAAACCAAACGACCCCGTTTCGTATAGGCGAGTCGATCCAATCCGTTGATCTAAATTGATCCAATGGCTTGGATTCAATCTCCTATATCGTATATAATTAACTAATGCACCCAGCCCCCCCAAGCCACCCCCCCTTACCCTCTCCGTCTCTGAGCCTTCAGAGACCAAAATTGCTCCGCCTCAATCTGCCGCCCTCCTCCCACCGAAAATTGCCTCACGGCGGTTCCGGTGGTCCAGACAACCCCATCTTTACACCGTCAAAGCCCCATGACCTCCTCGTCCCAACCCCCATGACAATTTTTCTCGAATCCCAACCGATATCTTCGAATATTAGATCGAAGAAATTGGCCCAAACCCTAGGTCAGCTGTTTAACACCAAATTAACACCACCCCTTACCTCAACCTCCCCATCACTGTGTCAACCTCAACTTCCTTCGAATAAGACACAAGAATATCGAATATCCGTTTGACCATAAGAACCCTAGCGCCGCCCTAAAAAACCCTGGTGGTGGCGCCATCACCAAACCGTCCCAAAATTATACCAATTAATCACCAGACCACCCTCATCCTGAATCTCAAAGCAAAACCCCTCAAACTCCACCGGGTCTTCACAAACGTTATACCTAGGGTCCTTCTGTGCAATTTTCCAGGACCAATTTGTTCGAATGGATCTTTAAATGGTGCTACGGGTTTGTTCTGGACAAGAACAAATACGTAACACCATTTGAAGACCCCATTCAAAGTCGGGCAAGCTTTGACTGTTAGAAATTGAGCTTTGAAAGCATGTAAGTCCTTTATCAATTTTGTGATTTCCTTTGTTCTTTTAAATTTTTTGTTCCTTTTAATGGATAGTAAATCCTGTTTTTATTTTTTGTGTTAATTTGTCTTTTGGTCTGGTCAAGTTCTATGTGATCTTTCATATCTATTTCTGTTATTTAATGTTCACATATCAATATAGCTAATTCAATGAAATAAGTTGGTAGTTTAATCGAATTTTATGGTAATTCTGATTCAAGCTGTATATGTCTGTTCTTCCTCTGATAAAAGAATAATTTGATAGTTTGAATGCTTCAGGTTTTGGGTTGATTACTTTCTCTTGTAGTTTGATTTTTGTGTGTATTGAATCTGTATTTGTTCACTAGTGCGCAGAGGGTATTAAATTGGTAGTCGTTCGAAGTTAGCTAAGCCATAGTTCTAAAGATCTTTAATGCACAGTTTTATTCCAGAAGATCTTTGCTTGTTTTAAGTAATTTGGCCAGTTTATTTACACCTGAGTAAAGTAGAACCATAGTTAGTTAACTGTTAAGCTCAATTGGTTATAATTGCTAGATTTTAGTTTAGTTGTTAGGAGAATTTGGTTATAGCTGAAGGGTAGAATAAATCAGGGATAGTTAAGGGGTAGTTTGGGGAATTAAATTACCTAATAATTAAACTAGGGCTGCTATTAGACTAAGTTGAAACATTTCTTAATGGGAGTGGCACTTATTGCTGATTTTAAGGGGCTGAAATGTGCACTAACTGATTAAATAATCAGCACTAGGATAATGGGGTAAAAGGAAATTGAAAGATAAGATTGAGAGTGAAGAATGCACTAATGGAATGCCTATTAAAAGGCTGGAAAACAGAATCAGAAGGGGACACTTACACACACAAGAATAGACATAAAAAGAGGGGGGCTTCTTGAATCAGTCGGAGGAGGGAGCAGTTTGAGAGTTTAAGAAAGCTTTAGAAAAACACAAACACTAAGACAGAGTTTTTTTAGGACATCTCCAGATTATAGTGCTTAATGCAAATCACTTAGCTCAATATGTGGTGATTGAAGTCCAGAGTTGTGTCTGGAGGGATTTTAAGTTGTGTTTGGGACTAGTTTGAGTTCGTTTTGGGTTTGGTTTGTTGTTCTGTTGATAGTTCCAAGTGTTTGCTGGGTGTTTTCAAGTTTAAGCTAATCCTTTCAAGATAGTTTGGTTGGTCTCCTGCTTCAGTAGATGTCAAATCTGTTTGTAGTTGTTCCTATTGTTTGAAATCTGGATTTGAAACTGTCTGAATTGCTGTGATCTGCTGCCTGCTATCTGTTGTTGCTGACTGCTCCTTCTTCTTCTTCTTCTTCTTCTATTTCCACTTCCAGGTACACACTCTCAGACTATGTTGATGTAATTTCACCTGTTGAATATGAAATGAAGAGAAGTTGTTATCTGGCCATCAGAATGCACCTAGAACCATTGCTAGCTTTTAATATTTAGTTTAGCCATTTATGTTTAATGGTAACTCGAACAACTGTGTGAACTGTTTGATGTATGTTGGGGACTATAATAGGACATTTTTTTTTTGAGATTTTTACTTATGGATTATGAACAGATTTTAGGCCTGCCTATGAGTAGCAGGTGAATAAAGTAGTTAGTAGTTTTGTTTTGGTTAGTTTCTGTTACTAGGGTATTATAATTAGAATCTATGTGATTGTTGTATTTTATAATTGAAAACTGAACCAATGATCAGTGCGCAGGCTCCTATCATGTTAAGCAATAAACAATTTCAGCAATACCTCTTGTATTGCAATTTTGGAATCACAAGTCGTTTAAGTGAACGATATTAGTTCAGGTTAGTCTAAAGTAGTTAGTTTAAGTTTGGGGTCATTAATATAAATTCAAGTTAGTTTGAAATAGCTATTTCTCAAGTTTGGGATCATTAATCTATTCATGTCCGTGTGCTAAGTAAAATAAGGTAATCAAGTAGTTACTTCCATTGTTAAAATTTGAATACTGGTTTTCAATTTGATTGTCGTCTTTTATAATATGTAAGAATCATTAATTAATATGAAGATGAATAATTTGGCATGCTATGGTATGAAATGGACTCTTAGGGGGTGCTGCATTATGCAGCCGATGGGATTCGATCCCTCAAACTCGCCCATATGGCTCGTCCCCTCTTTGTTTTTCCGCTCGGGTTTATTTTGAACCCAGTAGCATGTTTTAAAACTATTGACTGGCTCGTATTAGGCCGATGACAAATTAATTAGGACTTTCATTTCGTTGTTAGAGATAAATTAAGTAGAAAATTATAGATTGTTTTAAATTTGACCTTTAATCAACAAATAAAATGAGACGAGCCTCACCAAATAAAACGCACAAGTTGCGGGGCCCTCATAAGTGTATATATATATTAAAATACTTAGATTTCGGGATATGCCATTTAGAGAATTTTATGGCCCTCCCCAAAATAATAACGCGTTAGTCTCTTTAGGCGCGTATTAAAAATTTCACTTTCTTAAACTCGGGTGCACATTTATGTGACCCAAATCCAAATCTCAACGGAGTCAAAATATGTCAATAACCATGGGTACATTGATGTAACATGGTTTGAGATGTGTTTTCATGACGTTGCAATTCTTATAAAATAATAATAATCAAAAGCGGTTGAAAGTTAAAATTTGCACATAAGTTAAAGCATGTTATAAAATAAGATAATTAAGCCAAATATGACAGTTGGGCGACCATGCTAGAACCACGGAACTCGGGAATGCCTAACACCTTCTCCCAGGTTAATAGAATTCCTTATTCGGATTTCTGGTTCGCGAACTGTTAAATAGAGTCAAACCTTTCCTCGATTCGGGATTCAACCGGTGACTTGAGATACCATAAATCTCCCAAGTGGCGACTGTGAATCTCTTAATAAACGAATCCCATTTCGATTGTCCTTTAATTGGAAAAACTCCCTTTACCACGCCCTTCGCGGGGAGAGGTAGTGCCAAAAGGAGGTGCGACAACTCTGGCGACTCCGCTGGGGATAACCCTGGACCACTGGTTCAGGGTTAGAATTCGAGCTTGGTATATGTGTTGTATTTGGACTGTATATTATCTGATTTTTTCTACATGTTTCATGTTATATGTGCTAAATGCCTTACCATTTTGATATTGTTGAACTGTATTATAAATTATCTTCTTGCGCACCCTCTCTGAGCCTTCTGAATACAAACTCGGGAATCGCGGATACGCACCCCATTCTTTGTTGAGATAAAGCCAATGGGCCTGGTGTATTGGGAAAAAATTGAATTCATATTAAAGATGACGTGGCATGACACGTGGATTGGTCAAAAGGTCAACAAACAATAAATAATTGAAAGACACGAGAAGAAGAACTCAAAATAGGCATGGGGTGCAATTCAGATACGTATCTCGTATCTAAATAAGGCATTTAAGACCAGGGATTCGTAAGGATTCAAAAG
>MU679264.1:17926-34858 GCA_026770625.1 Nicotiana glauca | reverse complement strand
TAAGGTGTGGGTTGTGGTGATAAGGGTGGCCGAGGTAATAAGGGTGGACGAGGTAATAAGGGTGGAAAAGTGATCGAAATCACTAATGAAATAAACATTTGAGTAAATTGTGAATCATTGGTGTGGAATTGTGGAAGTTGGAAAACAGGAGAGATTGAAAACTTGTTTGGCCTGATTGTTCCTTTCTTGTGCATTTGATTGTTGTTTCTATTACTGTTACCTACTTGTATATGGCTTGAGTTTACTTCATACATACCAGTACAATTCAAGTGTACTGACGTCCCTTTTGCCGGGGGCGCTACATTCGTGTCATGATTATAGGTGGATCCATAGCAGATACTCCAGTCCACCGACTGTAGCTCTTCATCCCTTCCCGTCAGCTGAATCGGTGAGCCCCTTTCCTTTCGGGGTCCGGCGTGGCTCATGCCGCTTCTGTTTTGGGTTCTTATTTTGATATTTGTATAAGGTATAGCCGGAGCCTTGTTACCGACAAGTACTATATCATCCATTTTTCATGTTTAGAGGCTCCGTAAACAGTAAATGTGGGTTGTGAACTTATGTAATTATGTATTTTGTATATTGGGCGATGAAAGTTGTAAACCTCATTAAGTGACTATGTATGTTTTGTAAAAATGGTGTTTTAATTATAAGTGACTATTTCCTTTGATCAATGGATAATGAAAATACGGGGTACACATGGGATAGGAAGGGCACCTAGGTCCGCTTGACTGGGGATACCCGATCGAGCGCCGGTCATATCCCTCGAATTTGGGGCGTGACAATGTCAAAGAAACTTGTTGAGTTTCAAAGCTATTCGCCGAAATGGCTACCATGTTGAGGCCTCCAACGAAGGAAAGTTGGATGTCCACTACTTTCACCCATGATGTAAATAACCTCCCACTACTCATCACTATCATGATTGTAACTCACACACCTCCATAACCCTATCATGATTATAACTCTCACACCTCTGTAACCCCTCCCCATGATCAAAAGACTACCCTATCATGATTGTAACTCTCACACCTCCATAACCCCTCCCCATAATCAAAAGTCTAAATAGGGAATTACAAATTCCCCATCTCATTGAGGGCGGAAAATAAATCCCCCATTATCTCAATTGTTAATGTCAAGTTTAAGACAATCCTTTTGTAACCTTCAATGTAGTGGTATAAATATAGGCATGAAATATGATATGAAATACACTTGAATACTTGATGAAATAAGAAAGTTATCTATTCTTCTACTATCTATTACTTATCTTCTTGTTTTATATCGTTACTTTGAGCTACATTTTTTAACAAGGACTAACGCTGGTCTTCAAGTGATAAGGTACCCCTTCCCGATGCTATTGAAATACAGAGCATAAATGAAACCTTTAACCATTTTTCATAACCTTAACCGAAAATGAGAATAACAAACTTCTATATCGAGAAGTGAACCAAATCAGTCTGATAGCACACAGAAATGGATTTGATTCCATCTGGCTGCCGTTAGCTATTGTAAAGGACTAGGAGAAGTAACGTTCTGACGAGGACAACTAGTTGTACATTCTACAGATATAGACATTTGAGTTCCAACAGAAGCTACAAGCTCAGGCTTTGCTACTGGACATATCACACGCTAAACACATGCTAAATCTTTGACATCTTTTTCCAGCTACAACAGGAAAGTATTTTCTACAGCTCAAACAATCCTAACTTCAACAGATCAATCGCTGTCTTACTTGGAGGGAGCTGCAGCGGGAAGATTGATCAACTTGATCTTCAATTCTATATCCCCAGACTCCACCTCACAGAGCCTCAACCAAACATCTTGCACAACCTCACCATTCACCCAATTGATACTGCTGTCTGCTGCTAGACAGTTATCGCTCTCTGGGATAACCTTCCTCAGTGTTGTCCCTTCACTGGCAATCCCAAGAATCTTTCTCAATCTAGCAGAAGCAACTAAAGGCTGAAGGCTCAGATGAGCATTTCCCATTTTGTCATCGGCCTTGAAACGGTCTTTATCAAACACTTGCTGTTACAATAAAAATTTCACAAGTTGAAAAGAAGTTTATATAAAGTTTTGAAATGGCTGCTCAGGACATTAAAATGATCCCATTTCAGGTAGAAAAATATACTACCCTAAAGACATGGGAGAATTTTCTTTTAGCATAGAACAGTACCTTTTGTACATCTAAGTTTATCTTTAACATACATGTAAATCATCATGGAAGCATAGAAATTCAAAATGCGTGCCCAGCCACTACAAAGCAGGATCACAGAACAGTGGAGCAACAGTTCAGTAATAGCTAGTTTCGACAAATGCCCTAAATATAATTGTGGATAACCTAAAGACCTGTTCGGCTAACTTATCTGTTCAAACATTAGAATAAGAAAAAAAAACTATGCTACCATTATAATGAGAAGATCATCTCCTTTTTTTTGTCTTTAATAAGTAACAATGACAAATCCTCTAATAGCTCTGGCTCCCAAATCACAAACTTTACCATGAAAGTAGGAAACAAGTTGGTACAAAATGGTATCAACGTGGTATAGAAGAATACATTTTTGGACAACCAGCTAAAAGGGGTTGTTTGATATTATCTTCTTCCCCTACCCTGTAACCCCCCACGCTTGATTGTTTTTCTATTTGTTTTGTTTGCTTAGTTTCATCAAATTATCTGCCTGATCACCACTTAAAGGGCAACCCGGTGCACTAAGCTCCTGCTATGCGCAGGGTCCGGGGAAGGGACGAACCACAGGGTCTACTGTATGCAGCCTTACAAAATGCAAGAGGATGTTTCCACGGCCTGAACCGCTGACCTCCTGGTCACATGGCAGCAACTTTACCAGTTACGCCAAGGCTCCCCTTCCTGATCACCACTTGGAGGTGGAAAAATTAAGTAAGAAATGGGCAATGTAATGGTTACCTATTCCAAAGTGCATAATTACTAATTTTCATCCATTCATGAATTGCCTTTATATAATCTTTCACACAGTTACAATATGCTCACGGTGTAACTTGGAGAGCTGGCAGAGCACAGTATAGTAAAAAGGGAAAAACAGTTTTAAGAAGAAAGAATTACGCTTTTAATCACTTGGCGCAGCAACCCAACTAAAAATGGCCCAGGTTTGAAGCCTTTACCCGGTTTGGCCCAGGTTGTATATATCTTGAAAGAAACTTTTCAGTCTTTAGCCCATTATTAAAGACATACTTCTAGGGTTTTTTTCTTTTCTTCTTTCTTCTTTCCCAGCATACTCAATCTCTCTTCACTCGCCTCTCTCTTCCTTCTCCCTAAAAATTACAGAATTTTTTTGTACACACTCGTGATAATCCTCTCATTCTATGTCAGTTAGCTTTCGATTTTTGAGTTAATTGACAAAAAGAGGTTAAGGAACCACAATAAAATTTGGCATATCAGTCCAAAAACTATCAGATCTGGCATAAAAGAGCATCTCCGACGACCTCGTCTAATATTTTCTTATTTCTCTTAGTTTTTGTTTCATCCTTTGCTACTGGTGAAGCCCAGATTTGAATGTCAAAACCTCGTCGGAAAAATTCAACACCAACAACCACCGAAAACTGTAATGTGGTGATGGACAGAAGGTGTTTTCTGGTATAAACTTGTATAGGTAGTGTTTATACAATATTGTATAAATATGTATAAGTATGTATATATGCGTATAATATTGTATAAATTAGATATACTTTTAATGTATAATTATGTATATACATTGTACGTATATAGTAGGCATCCATGGATGTTTGACACTTTCTTCTTTTCTTCTTCTTTGTCTTATTTTTCTGATATACATTATTAGAGATTGTATATACAAGTTTATACAAAGTTATACATCATTATACATGTAATGCACATGTGTAGTTAAATCTAAAATTAAAATTCTATATGTTCACTCTATGTATAAATCGACTTTTCTTGATGATTTATTTGCAAAATCATGAACGTGCAATAATTTTTTCAATTTTTATTTTTTATTTATGCTATTTGGAACTTGGAAAAGAAGAAAACTTAAGGTTTTGAAGTTGCATTATATCTGAATTTGAATTTTTTGTAGCTGGAATAGGAATATATACAAACTTGGGAAAGAAGAATAAAAAATCACTGAATTTTCGTGCTTGAAGATCAGCAGAATAAAAAAATAAAGAAAAAAATGCTTATTTTTCAAACATTGGCCTATTGTTAATGAGCTACAGATTTGTAAAGTTATAACTGGGTTATTCTGCTACAATGTATGTAGGTGGACTGTATTTTTGTGTAATTCTCCCTTTTAAGAATCATCCATCTATGCATCTTTTAGGCGTTATGGTTGGAAGGAAACAAGTCATGTTTTGAAGGACAAGGAAGCCATATCTCTAGAATTAAGAACAAATGCCTACATAATTTGTTTTTTTGGTGTAAGCGCAGCATATTGGAAAACGTGGAATGAAACTTGGACCTTCTATAGATGCTAGGAGGAAATTGTAATAGGCTGTCTTTGAGCCTTCTTTCATGTACTTTTGTGTACCATCTTGGTACTTTATTAAATAAAATACTTTACCTTATCCAAAAAAAGAAAATTTGATGGTTGCCACCTCTCAAAAAAGGACCAAATTAACATCCTAAACATAGTCCTTTTGCGCCTTTTATATTTTTGCATTCAAACGCATGGTTAACTCCTATTGAATTACTTCAAAGCATCACATTTTCTTGCCCACTCGATATTGTGGTGCAATTCTAGAACATGGACAATCCCAGAGACAGATTCCTATGAATGATAATATATTGCATGGCTGCTTCAACCAGATGTACACCTTGAGCAACATTGAAAAGCTCGTGTGCACTTTCTTCATAATATAATTTTGCCCACAAAGCTACTATATAACATCTCAGCAGCAAATTAATTTCACCTCTCTCGACATGAAAGATATCAGAAGCCTTGATACTATACAGAGACGTTCCTTTGCTTCTAAAAAAGAAGTTGCCACGTCATGAAAGTTTATTAAACTCTAGCGAGTACATTGGAGAAATACCGCACAGCATCAGCTTACTGTACTAAAATCTTGTCCGCACCGCAAAAGATGGACCTTTGAGCTATGTTGCTCGGACTTTCCGAAAATGTGGCTAGATACGTGTCGGATCCTCCAAGAATAGTGCATTTTTGAAGGATCCGACACGGGCACGGCTACATTTTGGAGAGTCTGCGCAACATAGCCTTTGAGTAGTGTTGTTTCTTGTAAGACCTTTCTCTTTGTCTTTCCAATCACTCACTCCAAATTAGTTTTCCCTCTTCTATTTATTTCATTTCATGTTCTCTTTATTAGTTTATTGACCTAGAATAACATATGACAAAGTTCCGAGGGAGGTTCTGTGGAATGTTTGGAGGCTAGAGGTGTACATGTGGCAGGGCGATTAAAGACATGTATGATGAAGCCAAGAGGGTAAGAGCAATTGGAGGAGAATCGGAGCACTTCCAAGTACGGATGGAATTGCACCAGGTATCAGCTCTTAACCTATTTTTTATTTGCTTTGGTGATGGATGACTTGTGCAGCATATCCATGAGAGGTACCATGGTGTATACTATTTGAGGATGACATAGTATTGATTGACGTGACACGTGGTTGTTAACGCTAGGCTGCAGGTTTGGCGACAGAACCTGGAATCCAAAGGTTTTAAGTTGAGCAGGACCAAAATGAAGTACTTGAAGTGCAAGTTCAGTGACGTGACACAAGAGGCAGATGTGGAAGAGAGTATTGATACACAAGTCATCCCCAAGAGAGATAACTTTCAAGTACTTGGGGGTCAATAATCTAAGGAAATGGGAAGGTTGACGATGATGTCACACATCGTATTAGAGTGGGGTAGGTGAAATAGAAGCTCGCATCAGTTGTTTTGTGTGCTAAGAAGGTGCCATCAAAACTTAAGGATAGTTCTATAAAGCAATTGTTAAACCAACTATGCCGCATGGGGCAAAATGTTGGCCAATCAAGAATTCTCGCGCTCAAAAAATGAAATTAGCGGAAATAAGGATGCTAAGATGGATGTGTGAGCAACACTAGGAGAGATATGATTAGGAACGACGATATTCGGGACAAGGTGGGAGTGGCCTCCGCAGTTGACAAGATAAGGAAGCGAGACTGAGATGGTTTGGGCATGTGGAGAGGAGATGCACAGATGCCTAGCGAGGAGGTGTAAGAAGTTGACTATTGTGGGTATGAGGAGAGGTAGAGGTAGGCCGAAGAAGTATTGGGGAGAAGTGATTAGACAGGACATGGCACATGTTTAGCTTACCGAAGACATGACCCTAGATACAAGGATATGGAGGTTGAAGATTGGGTAGAAGGTTAGTAGATAGTCAAGTTTGGGACACCGTATATGTTTCATGTTTCCATATCAGTAGTATTATTATGACACTCGTTTTATCTTAGTCTTTGATTTCTATTACTACCAACTGTTTTCTCTTGTTTCGGTTTTCTTATTGCATGCTATTTTGTTGTTGTTACTTTTCTTGTCTTCATTATATTCATCATGGCTTCTTTAATACTCCCTCCGTTTTAATTTAGATGACACACTTTCCATATTAGTCCGTTCCAAAAAAAAAAGACACATTTCTATAATTGAAAATAATTCAACTTTAAACTTTTCACTTTACCCATTTTACCATAGAAAGCTTTTATAACCACACAACTGTGATGGCCCCACAAAACTTTTGCCCCTTAAGCTTTTAATATCACAAGTTATAAAAGTCTCCCTCTTTTCTCTTAAACTCCGTACCGAGTCAAATTACCTCATCTAAATTAAAACAGAGGGAGTACTTTTTTTGCCAAGGGTCTATCAAAAACACAAGATAGAGGTAAGGTCTGCGTACATATAACTCTCCCTAGACCCCACACTGTGGTAATATACTGGGTATGGGTGTTGTTCTCTTAGTTAGCTTCTTTCTCCTTTTCTCAATTTTCTCTGGGTTTTTTCCTGTCAGGTGTATAAAATTAAGCTTGTGGTCTCGCATCAACAATTATCTGATTATCGTCGTTGGCCTTTTAATTCAGAATTAGTTATTCGTGGTCATTTCCCCAAGTGAAACATATAGGATCCAATGATATCTTTAAGAAAAGAATTTACATAATTGTTTTTTTAGTTCTTAATGCTATATATACACTTATTCCGATGATATATCACAGATAACACTCAAGAAATGGCCCCTTTCCCAATTAGTCTGCAGCTAGATTCCAATATTTCCGTTTGTCACATTCTACTATTCGGACATACAAACATCATAAGTATGTAGAGCTTAAGGACACCTTTACCCAACCTTCAAAGTTGTAACATTTACGCATGATGCCTAATCATGGAACATCAGACTGGCTCCAGTAACAATCCAAGATAAGTCAGTTGATATGCAAACTTAGGAAAATATAAGCATGCAGTATGTCTAATTAAACCCTATGAATAACAACATAAGGTACAAGAAATTCAAAGGTAGAAACACTTACCAATTTGAGAACCTCAGCAGGTTCTGAAAAGGAGAAATCAAATTCTTCATTCCAAACAGGATTAAGGCAGCTATGTATGACCTTGGTTTTTGCAGTCTGGTACAACAAATAAATGCAGTATAAAATAAGCACCAGAAATCAACTTCGATAACTTCCATGCAACGTGACGAGTAGCATTATACATCACCCAGCCAAATATATAAGCATGAGTGCATGACATACAACATACAAAATATCAAATAATTCCCTGCATATGAAATAGATTTGTGTTCGGTATTGAAAATACAGACAAGGGGGAATGCACGTTGCTCCGAGCGGTATCATCCGATACCACTTGGCTGAAAAATTAACTAAAATTATGTGTAAACAATAATTAAAAAAAGAAATTAGAAGATAAATTAATTAGGATGACACCGCTACGCAAAGTGAAGTGTCCCAGTTCAACGGTCACACTGGTGCCTTTTCAAGTGGAAGGGGGGATGCACGTTGCTCTGAGCGGTATCATCCGATACGGTATCATCCGATACCACTTGGCTGAAAAATTAACTAAAATTATGTGTAAACAATAATTAAAAAAAGAAATTAGAAGATAAATTAATTAGGATGACACCGCTAGGCAAAGTGAAGTGTCCCAGTTCAACGGTCACACTGGTGCCTTTTCAAGTGGAAGGGGGGATGCATGTTGCTCCGAGCGGTATCATCCGATACCACTTGGCTGAAAAATTAACTAAAATTATGTGTAAACAATAATTAAAAAAAGAAATTAGAAGATAAATTAATTAGGATGACACCGCTAGGCAAAGTGAAGTGTCCCAGTTCAACGGTCACACTGGTGCCTTTTCTTCACAACGGTCACACTGGTGCCTTTTCAAGTGGAAGGACACAAGTTCGATCCTGTACATGGGTGCTTCATACAATTTTTCATACGGATAAGATCCTCAGAATGACACAAAACGGCTGTACGAACAAAGACAATTCAAGGAAATCCAAGAGGAAAAAATAAAGAAAGCACAAACACAACCATCACTCTCTTTTTCCTTCCAAATCAATCATGGCTCTAACGACACTTCATTATTAACAACTATATATCTCAAAAATCAATAAATCTTTTTGTTTAATTTCTTAATATATTCCCATAAATACTCCATATTGTTCGCTCATCTACTCTCTAACTTTTACTTAATTCCTATCCAACTTGGATGCAACACTCCCTTCCCTCCCGCTTTAGTCTCTGCAATGCGTACCTATATATATATATATATATATTCAAGGAAATCCAAGAGGAAAAAATAAAGAACGCACAAACTCAACCATCACTCTCTTTTTCTTTCCAAATCAATCATGGCTCTAACGACACTTAATTATTAACAACTATATATCTCAAAAATCAATATATCTTTTTGTTTAATTTCTTAATATATTCCCATAAATACTCCATATTGTTCGCTCATCTACTCTCTAACTTTTACTTAATTCCATATCCAACTTGGATGCAACACTCCCTTCTCTCCCGCTTTAGTCTCCGCAGTGCATATCTAGGTGGGAGCCCTCGATTCGCGCGCACCCTAGCTCTCCTCCCCAGATCATGTACAGCAATGCTATATTTTTTTCACAAGCACTTAAA
This sequence comes from Nicotiana glauca, assembly GCA_026770625.1. Taxonomy (NCBI): domain Eukaryota; kingdom Viridiplantae; phylum Streptophyta; class Magnoliopsida; order Solanales; family Solanaceae; genus Nicotiana; species Nicotiana glauca. The sequence goes on along the minus strand of MU679264.1, from coordinate 25,754 downwards.
TATATATATCTATATATATATGTGTGTGTGCACGCGCGCGTCCAAGCTCAAAGTATCATATGGTGCAATGATTATTGAGTGAACCTCTCTAAGTGAGGTCGGGGGTTCAAATCATATGTATATCTTGTTGTTTTTTCCTTTCTTGCATTAATTAAGTACTTTCTCTTTCTTCCTTTGTTTGGTATAACAGATTGAAATCCCTATTTTCCTTTTGTCATCGTAAAATTTTAAATAATTTAAACAAATTTATATATCAAACTAGTAACAGTGTAGGATGTAGTGTATAGCCGAAGAGTTCAACTGATCCAACATTTTCGACATGATATATATATATATATATATATATACACACACATACATACATACATACATAAATAGCAAGTGGTTCAAAACTGTAATGAGTTCAATAGCAAGAACCTAAAAGTTGAACCCGTCAAATTAATATTCTGGATCCACCTCTTCGTAATAATGCACCCATCTTCTCGAAATCCTAGATCCGCCCTTGAGTTTCGAGCCATCCATCACATGTGATTCTCCAACGAGTTAATATATGTTAGTTTCTTTTTTTTTTTCTCTCTTCGTGAAAGAGTTAACTATCTTTTTTAGATATATTTTGGGATTAGTTCTAATGATCTATAATTTGAGATTTTGTAATGTAAAGATATTCTTTACTGCTTCTTCAAAATGGAATGTAAATGTGAAATTTCTTTCTAGATTCAATTGAGACAAGTTTGCTATGTCTTCCAAGCTTTTAGAAAAAGTTCCACCGGTAAAAGTTCACCTAAATTAGAAGAGATAACAATCAATCAGAACAATTGTTTCATTTTGATAGACAAAATGAAAGAGTTGAGATGCTTTAAAGTCGTACCAGGGAAAAAATTTAGCAATTCGAGGAAACCCCAAGTTCGAGCATGATGCTCTAGGAAGAGGGTACATTAAATTGAATGACGACAAAGAGTATCATGAATAGATTTCTAAAAAAGAGAACTCGTCGAGGGCAATTCTGCCAATTTATTTCAAATGAGTTTATTAAGATGATCGATCTTATCAGCGTATTTGATTCATTTATTCTCCTTTTTAAACGTCAGGAGGAAGCGGTGGGAAAATTGGGCAAAAGCTTGATGGAGCAATGCCAACACCGCTTAAGATAAATCCTGCATACGCCACTGAATACAGAGAACTTCAAATGTGAAGAATAGTCAAAGAAAGAGACGTCGCAAAGTCCACATATGAAAGAGAGATACAATATTAATAGCTCTATTGTTTATTTTGACATGACGAAAACAAGTTAGTACTAAGATTCAATTCAGAAAGGTAAGTGGTGAAGCTAGTTTTACAGGTCAAAGAACAGAGAAAATGTAAGAAACGTCAGGAACAACCTGATTACCCAGCCTGAGAATGACATAAGGATCGCTGCTCTTGAAGTCCCGAACCACCAAACTCCTGCCTTTTACAACAGTCACTTTTAGCTGTCCAAATTTGTCTCCCATAATTAATTCATAAACGAACAAACCTGCATCCACAAGGTCCAATACAAACAGATTAAATCCCTAACTGGAGATGAAACAATTGCTTATGTACAAAAATTGACTCAATCCGAATTTTCTGTTACTCACTCCAGAATACATGCAGTTCTACTCATGTATATATACATAAGGCAGATGAAAAAAATATTAAAGCAGCAAAATTTTCTCGAATTTCAGCTCCAAAAGGGGAAAACATAGAAACAGAAACCTAGCAAAAGAACACAGTAACCCTAGACTCCAGTATAGACCCACAGCAGAGAAATATCACCAACAGGGTCAGTAATCAAAATCTTGAAAACAACATAAAAGAGACATCTTTTAACTCACTTGAATCAGACCCAGATATCTGTCTCAAAAACTGAAGTAGCAAAAGGAAGATTCACTTGTTGCAAATGTTGCTTTGGTTTCTTCAAATGGTTCTGCGAAGGGATAAAGTTCCAAATGTACTGAACTTTTGTTTCTATTATGGGAGTGAATTAAGGAATTAAGTACATATCTACAATCTTAGTTATGGATTTCAATGGACAAACCATAGAATATTGTTAAAGTGTGTATATAAGCAAAAAGGGTGTTGGGTTTCGTTTGTGTCAATTTAGATACAAGTTTGTTTGGGAGCACATATCTAGGACTCTTGAGGAGTCATTTCTTTTTGCCCCATTTACAAGCTAATATTCACGCGCTTCTCCCTTTTTATGAATCTCTATTTTTCTATGTATTTTCGTATTTGTTTTTATATTCCATTAGTGAATATATCCGCGCGAAAAGGAGAATAGTGAATATATAAAATTATTTTCTTGCAAGTTTAGTTGAGATATAAAAGATTAATTTTTTATGTGATTGTAAAATTAGTTTTATGTCACATTTATAAATCGTTTCATTAGAGTTTTTTTCTCATGGTTGTTCTTTTTATGAACATGTCAAACACAGAACCTTCAATGTCATGTCGTACACTTATAATTATAAAATTAATATTTACAAATTTGGTTGAAATAGAAGAGATTAAAAATATAATATATATGTATACTAAAACTGTTATATCACTAATAGTAAAAAAAATAGAGTTGTCTTCTCATAATTGTTCTTATTATGTACATGTCAAATACAGATGATGTACACTTGTAAGTTTTTTTTGGTCAAAAGGATATTATATTTATACTAGTTAAACAGAAGGGTCTACATTTGGGACATTATTGGGGTGCCTTAATTTAGGTTACAACTCACAAAAGATCTAGTTAGTTCAGTTCCTAAGATGTCTGCCCAAAATACATCATTAGAAAACATAAGAGGAACTGATAGAGACAACGACTTGTTCAAAAAGAATTCTTTTGCTGCTTTATTTGCCAGCGCATCAGCTACTCTGTTCTGCTCCCGATAGATGTGCCTCACCACCACACTGCCCATTCTTTGGATGATCGACCTGCATTCACAAATTAGAGGGTCAAAAATCAGATTTCAATTTAACAGCATATTTATTGTTTCCTTTGAATCAGTGTCTACTTCCAGCGGAACTAGATTATTTTGCTCTGCTAGTTGTAGACCCCGAATAAGGGCATGAACTTCTGCCCTTGTGTTTGTTGTTTGGGGTATGTTGTCCATGTAACCCTATATCCAGTCTCCATTGTGGTTTTTGAATATCCCCCCTGATCCTCCTATTCCTGGATTCCCCCTTGCTGCTCCATCTGTGTTCAGTTTAAAGGAGCCTCTGGATGGGGGTTCCCATTTTAGCATAATCTGGTGAGTTACCTTTTTGGGTGGTTATTTGTAAGCATATGGTACTCTGTTTCCTTTGAGATAGTGTTGTTGGCATTAATGTGTTCTTTTTTGTTATTGAAAATATTGGTGTTTCTTGTTAACCAAATGTGCCAAAGACAGAAGGGGATGAGGTTGTCCCAACAAAGGAAGTTGTTATACTTTACAGCTTTGAAGGATTTCCATGTTGATTGTCACATGTGGCTATTGAAGACTGGTTGGGATGAGGTAGAGCTTGAGGATTTGGATAGGATATAATTCCAGAAATGGACTGCATTGGAATATTGGAAGAAGATGTGGTCAATGTCTTCCTGGTCATTGTTACAATAGTGATATCAAGGGACACAGTTGATTCCAACAGAGTGGAGGAAACTCCTAGTTGGGAGCCTTTTATGGGTTAGGAGCCAGATTGAGTGCTTGATTTTGTTGGGATCTTGAAGCTTCCGGATCCATTTGAAGGGTGCCTCTTCCCCAGGAGGAGGGCCTGTTATAGTCCTGCTTATGAAGGAGTAAGCATAGCTATTGGAGAACTCTCCATTAGGAGTCAAATCCCATATTAGATTATCATCCTTGGTGGTGGTACCGGGAATGAACACATAGTTCAGGAGGTTCTGGATACTTGGGGGATGATGATTGACAAGGTTGAGGTATCCCAATTTCCCATGTTGTGAATTGATTCAACTCTAAATTGGAGGTCATTTTGAGTTAAGGGGCCTTCTATCATTTACCTGATTGCTAGCTGGTTAGGGATCCAAGTGTCGTTTAAAAAACTAACCTTATTTCCTCTATTGACTACCCATCTGCTTGCTTTGCTACAAGTCTCCCAACCCTTTAGAATGCTCTTCCAGGTTGGGGATCTTGGGTTTTTAGGGTGCCTCAAAGTATGGGTTGATCTAGTCATGTTGCAATACTTATGAATCAGCACTCTAGCCCATAGACTATTAGTGTTCTTGTAAGCTCTCCAAACCAGATTCGAGAGGGAAGCTTTGTTTTTAATACTAGCTTTTTGAAGACCTAGCCCTCCCTCGGCCTTGGTCTTAGTGACTACATCCCACTTAATCAGATGTAGCTTTTTCCTTTCAGGGGTGGTGCCCAAAAAACAATTTCTCTGAATTCTATCAATCTGGTTGGTGACTTTGATATGAAGGTTTATGTATTGCATAACATGACTTGGGATGCTGCTCACATAGGTCTTGGCCACCACTGTTCTCACATCCATGTTAAGGCATTTAGTGTTCCAACCAGCCCCCTTGGATTGCATATTGTCAATGATGAATTGGAAGTCTAAAGCTGCTTGTTTTTTGTGAAAAATGGGAAAACCCAGGTATTTTCCAAAGGAGGTTGTGTGACTGATTGACAGGAGGTTGATGAGGTGTTGAGAGGTATCTTGAGTAGTGTTTGAAGAAAACAGGACTCTTGATTTGGTGATATTTATTTTATGTCCTGACTGATCATTGAAGTTTTGCAATATATAGAGGATGGTATTGCAATTCCTGACATTTGCTTTGGCAAAGAAAATGAGGTCATCTGCAAAGAATATATGTGAGATTTTTTTGTCTAGACCTACTTATGCTTATGGGGTGCCATTGATTTTGGAGGAGTGTCTTGTCAATGGATATGGAAAGTCTTTCCATGCACATAATGAATAGATAGGGAGACATGGGGTCTCCTTGCCTAATGCCTCTTGAGGGATTGAAGGATTCAGTTTTTCCCCCGTTGACAAGAATAAAGATGGAGGATGTACTTATGCATGACATGATGAGCTTAGATAAACCCTGGGGGAAGTTGAAAGCATCCAGAGTGTCTCTAATAAAAGACCATTCCAGCCTATCAAAGGCCTTCTCTAGGTCTATTTTTAGAATCATGTTGCCATTCTTCCCTTTCATTTTTTTGAAGTGAGTGATATATTCCTGGACAATGATAGCATTGTCACATGCCCTTTTCTTATTTAGGAAGGTTGCTTGGCTTAGCCCAATGATGTGTGGTAGGATAGGTTTTATCCTATTCACAATGATTTTTGTGACTGACTTGTAGATGGTGCTACAGAGACCAATGGGTCTGAAGTTTTTTAGCATTGAATCTTGGGGCATTTAGGTATTAGACATAGAAGAGTTTGGTTCATTGTATTATCCATGGAGCTTATGGAGAAGTATTTTTGGCAGAAGTTTGTGACAGAGGTCCCTACAATATCCCAATTTTTTATAGAAGAAAAGGCGGAGGCCATCTGGGCCAGGGGATTTGAAGGGTTTATTGGAGAAGACATCCCTTTTAATCTCACTCACTTGAAGGGGTCTGTCCATAAAAACCCGTTGGCTTTGGGACAAGATGGGTTCCATGGTGGAGTGATTAGTAGTTGCCCAAGGGGCTTCAGTGTGGGAAGTTGTGTATAGATCAGAAAAGAATCCTACAATAGCTGAATGGATGTCCTTTTGGTCATGAAGCCAATTACCATTCTCTTCTTTGAGGGATAGGATTTTTTTTCTCCTTCTTCTATTAAGAGTTGAAGTGTGAAAAAATCTAGTGCTAGCATCACCCTCATTTAGCCAGTTGATTCTAGACTTTAGTTTCCAGAAGTCTTCTTCACTTTTGAGGATGTGGTTCAGCTCAGCATTTAGATCTGTTTCAAGTTTTAACAGATAGCTACTGAATTGGTAGCTAGGAGACTTTTGGATACCAGAGATTCTGGCCAAGAGTCTCTTCTTTTGATGGAAGATGTTTCCAAAGACTTCCTGGTTCCATTTGGTTACCAGATTCTTGAAACTTTCAGTGGATTGAAGAAGGGTAGAATGGTCAGAGAAAGCCCTATTGATGATGTTGGGTAAGGAAGGGTAGCTAGCCCACATTGATTCAAACCTGAAGGACCTTGATGATTTGTTATTCGGAGGCCCTACCAGTTGAATTTGCAAAGGAAGTGGTATGAGTGAGTCCTGGGGAGGTGGAGTACAATAGCCTCGGAGTATTGTTCTATCCATCCTTCATTGGCAAAGCACCCATCTATTCTTTCTAGAATTAGGGAGGTTTTGTTGTTGTACCTTTTATTAGTTCAAGTGTATTTGTTCCCTTTATAACCTAGGTCTATTAGGTTACATTTGTTTATGCAGTTCCAGAATAGGTTGATGCGGCTCAGGTTTATAGGGTTGCCCCCAAATTTATCCCTGGCCTTTAAGACTTCGTTGAAGTCTCCTTCTATGAACCAGATTGTTTTTATATTGTTAGAGATTGTGATTAGCTTCTCCCATAGAAGTTTTCTATCTGCTAAGAGGTTACTAGCATAAATAGCGAAACCATTGCGTGGATACCTTGGGGGGTAGTTGCCACTTCTTCCACAGACACGAATTCTTCTTTCCATATAAAAATGATACCCCCAGATGGGCCTGCGGCTGGATATTGGATGATCATGTCGAACTGGAGTTGCTGGGCCAAAGACTGGTGGTCTGCCATCTTGGTTTCGAGCGATACTAGCATTGCAGGCTTGTGCATTCTCACCATTTCTAAACAGTGCCATTTGAACTCGACATTATTTCCACCCCTAACATTCCATATGATGTAGTTCATCAATGGAGTTGTGGGTGATTTATGAGTTCCCTCGCGATGGCTTGTTGGTCATGGAAGACCTGGCAGCTGGGGTGGTGGTGACATCCTCTTTAAACTCAGGATTGGGGTTAGGTTTAGAAGTGGTTTCAACGGACCGTGTGTTTGGGCTGAGGCTAAGCTCATTCCACACTTGGTCATTGTTTTGGGGCACAACACCACTACTATCTCGCTTGTTTCTGTACTGAATTACATCGATCTCACTGAGTCGAGAAGGAGTGAGTTTGTCCTTGGTGATAGGTAAGACTATTCCGGCTCTTTTGATGCATTATTCTTCTTGAGTATCTCCAGTGCTTTGGAGATTCCTTTTTGGATATTCTGGAGGGATGGTGAACTGCTTTTCCTTTTTGGAGCAGAAGATGATGGATTGGTTGGTTGATCGATCGTAACGAAGACCAGCTCCGCTGTTGGGTCCTCTTTCATCAGATCTGGGAAGAAGGGGAGGGATTGGAAGCTTTGAAAGATATAGTTGTTAAGGGCTTGGGGGTCTGTTATCGATGAGATATTGTCGTTGTTGGCCCTCGATTGCCATAGGAGAGGTCCAAAGGCCGCCAATACCTTGTTCATTGCTTCCACCGTTATCATGGCTAGATGGGTTGGGTTTTGCACTTTCAGTGTCACCCTCCAATTGTCCAGGGTGAAATCGTAGGATAGACCCTGCCCCTACAAGGAAACCTCCAACCAGGAGGCCGGTTGGTGGTCCGGTGGTAGTGGTAGGGTGGAGATGGTGGTCGGTAGAGTTTCTTTTGCCATTTTTGCATTTTTTTGGCTTGCTACTTTGTGTAATGATGGGAGTTAAGTTTAGAGACTATCTTCCCATCATTAATACCTTTGGTGTCACATCTTGGATAGTGTAGGGTTACTGGGCATTGGGACTAGGGGTTGGGTGCTCATTAATTGGGGATGTAATGGAGGTGATGGTTGTGGTCTTTTTTTATCTCGAAATGGGGGGAAGATAGTCT
>MU679264.1:0-17323 GCA_026770625.1 Nicotiana glauca | reverse complement strand
TTTTATCTCGAAATGGGGGGGGGGGTAGCAGATAGGGCACTCGATTGTTGTTGGTGACTGTTGGGATTTCTCCATTAGAGGATGTTGCAGGAGATTTGTTAAGGAAAGCGTAAGTTTGACTATTGGGTTGGGGAGTTGTCTGTCAGTGGTGCCCTTGGTGGAGTGCCTATTTGGGGAGAAGGAACCGGCCCCATTGGGTGTTTCACCAGACGTGGTGATTGAGATATTGGGAGTTAGGCTAGAGGCTCCTTGAGAACTAGGCTCATGATTGGAGCTAGTATGGTCGTGAGTTGTTGGCCCCGCTTTTCGTTTGGCACCTTATTGGGATGCAATCTTGGGCTTGTATGTTACCCATGCTTGGGCATGTCAAGTGCACTAGAGGAGATTGTGTTTGGGCCAACTGGCCTCTTTTTGGTTTTTTGGACATTGTTTTTTTTTTTGAATTATAATGAAGAGTTTGAGTTTGTAAGAATTTATCTGAATTGGCGTCGAACATATTTACCTGTAATTCTTCCGTCTGTGGAGCATGTTGTTGTCTATTCACTTTATCTTCATTGTTGTTTATTGTTTTTGCCTATCCCTGCTTACGTCTTCGTGGGAAGGTGACAGTTTTCCGTTCACTTTCCTTTGGAATTGCTGGTTTCTCTTGATGATCGTCTTGTGGTTCTTTGGTTGTTGTGGGTGAGTGTGTCTTGTAATTGCAGTTAAGAGCAATGTGCCATATCCTACCACAAATGGTGCATAGAGTTCCTTCTCCTTCATAAATCATAGCTTGCTTATGGTCTCCTATTATTACTGATGTTTCTACTGAGGTTTCCAGTGGAACTTGGGTACAGATACGTGCATATCTTCCCCGAAGGGTAGAGGATGTACATTGGTCTATCTTAAAGAGTTTGCCCAGTTTCCTCCCAATTTTTTCTAAGATATCCTTATCGTAGAATTCTGTTGGTATTTGTGGTAGCCGGATCCAAATGGCAGTAAAGGTGAGGGTGGCTTCCTGAGGGACAAACTTTAGTTCCCATTTGCGTACGGAAAGGAAGTTTCCAGAAATGAACCAAGGTCCTAAGTGTAGACCCTTGACCATGCTTTCTTCTAAGCTAAATTTAACTATGTAGAAGTCCCACCCTAGGTCAATCAAGATTAATTGTTTGGATGGCTTCCATAGGTCATTTAGCTTAGATCAAAGCAGCTGGTGTGGCATCTTTTGTTTGAATATTTTGATAATCACCGAGTATCGCCATGGGTGATAGAGGCGTTCTTTGTCGTCTTGTGAGAGAGGAATTGAGCCCTCAATGTGCTTCCCTTTGTCCAGCTCTGGAATTGATTAGTAATCTATGTTATAGTAGTTGGTTTGGTTGCTTACTGGTTTATCCAGGAGCATTTCCTTGTAGGAGTGATGAGGTAACTCTGCCTCCATTTGGCTGTGTTTATCTGGGGATTTCGATGGGAGTGATGGCTTAATCGGTGGAGGATCCATGTTGTGGAGAGGTGCTTTCAGGCTTGAAAACTTGTGAGAATAAAGAGAGAAGAATTTGTTTCTATTTTTATTTGTTAAGAGTAAAACGAATTGCGTCGAAATGTTATAATGTAATCAAATGCACATACAATTTATTGTAATGATCTTAACTTTCAAGTTTGGATGATCTTTCAAAAAAGATATTCGATTATGTATCATCCTTCAACTTGAAAGTAAACTTTCAAGTAATTTTTGCATATATGTACACTTGTAAGTTGTAACTATTATCATCATCATTATAGCAATAAGTGTTCTTTCATTTTAAGAAAAATGTTCGTCGCATGTAATTCATTTCCAATACTTGATACTTGTTGTCCAAGACTCAAGAACTTCATTAATGGATATGAAGGGTTCGAATTGCAAGCGAATAATCAAATTTTTTATTGATATAAGGAAAGAAAATTAGGTAATTAATTAAGAAAATGACTAATAATTTGCATTGTCATTTACCTAAATTGGACGATATCTTGTGTTATATTGAAAAAAGTAATTTAAGAACTTATGTGATTCAACTTTAAAGAGAAATAAAAACATGCAACATGCTTAAGAATTTAGGAGTGCGGTGAAGAATGGATAGAGAGATGCCCTAAAGATCACTTAATGAAGTGCAAAGATATATGAATGGAGAATTGTCATCAGATTTGATCGAGGCATATGGTAAACATGAATACATTAGAACCCTTGATAAAGAGACCTATTTTGAATGAAATAAATTCCTCCATAATAGGAAATAGAAATAGTTAGAATTCATTAAAGAGATCGAGAACTGACGAGACAAGAAATTATCATGCGCCACGCACTAATATTTCTTTGATGTCTAATTAGATCGTGAATTATCGGATTAAGAACACAAGCTTGTTGCTTTTTCTTTCCATATACTTCAAGTGAAGCTGCAGACTGATCCATGTATTTATTCAAACAAAATCCAACTTTATTTAAACTGCACGTTTAGCTACTAATAACATATGTATTTAATTTTAAGTCACTTTTTAAAATGTCTTTAGTCTTTAGCCACTGTTTTAATAAATTTTAACTGCCCGGACGAAAATACCTTTCTGCTCATGTCCTTAACTTTTGAACTTGGAACTCTAAGTTTAGGACTTCAGGACTACATGTCCTTAACTTTAGAACTTAACTTCAAGACTCCAGGACTATATGTCCTTAACTTTAGAACTTAACTTCAGGACTACATGTCCTTAACTTTTAACCTTGTAACTATAAGTTCAGGACCAAGTGCCCTTAATTTTTGAGCTTGTTAGTCTAAGTTCAGGACTTATTGTCCTTAACTTTCGGGCTTCTTAGACTAAGTTCAGGACCTATTGTCCTTAAATTTTGAGCTTGTTAGTCTAAGTTCAGGACTTCAGGACCTATTGTCCTTAACTTTTGGGTTTGTAACTGTAAGTTTAGGACCTATTGTCCTTAACTTTTGGGCTTGTTAGCCTAAGTTCAGGACTTATTGTCCTTAACTTTTGAGCTTCTTAGCCTAAGTTAAGGACCTATTGTCCTTAACTTTTGAACTTGTAATTGTAAGTTCAGGACCTATTGTCCTTAACTTTGGAGCTTGTTAGTCTAAGTTCAGGACCAAGTGTCCTTAACTTTTGAACTTGTAATTCTAAGTTAAGGACCAAGTGTCCTTAACTTTTAAACTTGGAACTCGAAGTTCAGGACCAAGTGTCCTTAACATTTGAACTTGGAACTCGAAGTTCAGGACTAAGTGTCTTCTATTCTTTGTTTTCCATTTTATTTTTAGGTGGTAGAAGGATTCATTCGTTTGTTTATGCAATGTGTATATATTAAAGGAGCAGTGAATTTCAGTGTGCAGTCCATTAAAAAGATTGTCACTATAGCGAGGACTCTGTCTGGGCTATACTAAAGTAGCTTGCCATGTTCTTGAAAAAATGGACTTGGTTTATATGAAGCAAATCTTTAGTTAAAGTTAACTTCTTTTTCTCAATTTATTGTCTATTTGTCTATTCTACTTGTTTTCTGTACAAGCAGTTATTTTTCGATCGGTTGTTTTGGCTAAATCTTTTTCTTCGCTTTCTGTTCTTTTTGAGTTTTTTAATCTCTGATTGTTACATCTCCCATATGATGAAAACAGAAGAATCTACGGTTTGGTGGAATTGGAACTTTAAACTTATCTTTCTTCCTATCTACCATTCTTCGGCACCTTATTGTGAATCAGGACATTAGCTACTAAAGGAAAAAATCCTTCTGGCACTGTTTTTTTCTCTAACATGAAAGAGATAGAAGAAAGGGTAACACGGTCTTTTCATATTAATTTTAATAGACGAGTGACTACTATTGCTAAGCATTAAAAATGATGGATAAAAAGTAAATACCACTTTAAAAAGTGGTTACCTCACACAATTTTTGCTTATTTTGTTTCTTCCCGGAAAATTGATAACAGTACAAAGATACAGTCTTCTTTCTCTTTTTCTGGTAATGCTTGGATCACTTGTTTTTTTAAGCGAAAATGGAGGCCCATTTGATAAATTAAAAAGGAATTTTTACATTCCTACGCCAAATAGTAAACTATATTACCCTCCATGTTTAACTTTTAATATAATTACCTTCTATATACCTAATTATCATTTATGTACCATTTTAGGATTTTGATAGTATTAATTAATCCCCTAATTTTACTCAAATATTCCCACTCCCCCAAGTTTATCTCTCCAAATCCCCACGATTTCCTCTTCAAACATCCACGATTTCCTCTTCTAAAACCAGCGAAAATCTGTAACTCATCCACCACTGACAACCATTAAAAAGCTTTGAAACTTTAAATTCGAATTTGAATTTTCAAAATGCATTGTTTGTTTGGATTGGACATTGTTGCAAAGAATTGAAAATTCTCCTTACATCTGTCTCTATCTCGCAATCCCAAATTTCAGTAATATAAGAGGAAAGGAAAAGAGAGAAGCAATTCCACCATTGATAACCATTAAAAGGCTTTGTTGCTTTGAATTCAAATTTGGGTTTTCAAAAACCATTATTTGTTTGAATTGGGTATTGTTGTAAATAATTGGGAATATGATTTGGAGTTTATATCTCATTTTTGAGGGGTTTTGGTAAAGATTAGACTTGGTTTTGGCTGAATTTCAGATTAAAACTAGAAGAAGAAGAAGAAGAAGAAGAAGAAGAAGAAGAAGAAGAAGAAGAAGAAGAAGAAGAAGAAGAAGAAGAAGAAGAAGAAGAAGAAGAAGAAGAAGAAATGGCATACATTATATTGCAGAAATTGTAGATAAATTGTAGAAAAATTGAAGACTGTTGTTTATTATTTTTGAGCTTTGGGTTTTTGTGTTAAAAGTTTTGATGGGAGCTTGTTATTCCACTTCGTCTGTTTTGGAGCTAACTTGTGCAGAGGAGAAGATATTTTTTAAGTTATATATATTGCTATACATTTAAATTCAAGAAAGTATGGTTGTATTGTATTTAAAGAAGCGTGAATTTGTAGAATAGGTTGAATGTGAGGAATGAGTCAAATAAGACTCACAAAGGTTTGTATTCTACATTTAATCTACAACAAAACTACATATCATTTGAAAAATTAATATAAAAATATAGAATATCAATGTTTCTGCAAATTATCTACAATATTTCTACAAATTGTTCATAACAGAATTTATCTTTATTTTCATTCATGTTCGTCTGGAACACTAAAGTTACTTGATATGCCAACATCTCCCGTTATTGTCACGACCCCAGTTCGCTCTTCGTGAAATATCGTGATGGCACCTAGTCTCTACGACTAGGTAAGCCTAACAATGCGGAACAAAAATAAAACTTGCGGAAGAAATATTTAAAATTCAAAAATAACTGAAATAAACGATATATAAAAATTCCACTCGGCATACACAATACTTAATTTCCAGAAATCAAAACATACTCCCAAAACCCGGAATTCCATGAATCACAACCTAAGAAAAATACTACATAGCTCTAATCTCCGGAATGTCTAACAAGAACAGAAAGTACAGAAGGGCTAAATACTAAATGCAAGAATGGAAAGAGACTCATCGGTCTGCGAACGCTGCAGATATACCTTGAAGTCGCTAGAACAATCGCCTCGTCTCAAGAATGATAGTACTGGGTAGAAGTACCTGGATCTGCACATGAAAAACATGCGCAGAAAGGGAATGAGTATACCACAGCGGTACTCGGCAAGTGCCAAGCCTAACCTCGATTGGGTAGTGACGAGGAAGGTCAGGGCCCTACTAAGGTTAAATAAATAATAAGATGACAAGATAAGATAAACATTATAATTGAGAATCTACCGAAAGAATCTACACAGGATAATAAGGAGTACAATAACAGAAACGGTAATAAAGGCAAACACCAGGAAGTACCACTCTTAACAGGATGATAACCGGAGATCTCTTGGTATCCCGATGATCTCTTGGTATTCTCGATATATACTAGGGATGTCTTGGTATCCCGATGATCTCTTGGTATCCTCAATATATGCTAGGGATCTCTTGGTATCCCGAGGATCTCCCGGTATCCTCAATATGCGTGCCAAAGATCTTTTGATATCCCGCACCTCAGTCCAGATCATAATTTCGTGCAAGGGATATCCCGGGATGCCGTCCCGTAGTCCCAAATAAAAAAAATACACAGCAGCAACACAAGAATATTAAATTAAATGCCAACCTCGTATGAGTAAACAGCTAATTCTAGCTTAACATGCTTCACGTAATGCAATTAAGGCTATTTAAACAAATAGGTAATTAAGTCAACTAAGCATGCTTTTCTAACTAACAACATGCTAAGTTTGCAAGTAGAATAAAAACAGGAAGGAAAGGAACTCGGTTTAAATACTTAAAGTAAAAATCGGGTTTTTGAACAATTAGCTCAAGTACGCACTCGTCACCTCACGTACGAGGCATTTCAATTATAAAATATCATATCCTAAGGGGAAGATCCCCCGCGCAAGGTTAGACAAGCCACTTACCTCGAACCGGCTCAATACTCAATCCGATACCACGCTCTTGCCACGAGTACTCGACTACAAATGGCCCAAATCTATTCAATTCAAGTTCATAATGTAAATAACACTTTAAGTAACTGATTCTACAATTAAATTCTAAGCTAATACGCGAGGTTATGTAAAATAACCAAAACGCCCCTCGAGCCCGCATCTCGGAATCGGGAAAAATTTACATTTTCAGAAACCTCGTACTCTCACGAGTCCAACCATACCAAAATTATCCAAATCTGATGCCAAATACCCAATCAAAACTAAATTCCTTGGTCTAAGAACTTTTTCCCAATTTTCATACAAATTTCCGAAATTAAAGGATGAATTCATGTTTAGATTAGTGGGTTACAAGCAAAAGGGAGTTAAAAATCATTAACCGCAAACTCTCTTCGAAAATCTCTCCAAAATTCACCTCCTACCGAGATCCCAATGCCAATTTTTGTTATATGAACTCAAAATCCTCGATTTTGAACTTAAACATTCTGCCCAGGTATTTCCTTCATCGCGATAGCGGAACCAGGCACACGATCGCGAAGCACAAAAATAGACTGCGCTCAACTTTCCTTATGTGATCGCGACACGATCCACGCGACAGCATAGCTATAACACTCAGACTTACACGATCGCACCCTAACTCACGTGTTCACGAAGCTATACTCCACAGACCCGCGCGATCGCATACTGCCTCATGCGATCGCGTAGAACAACTCTGCCCCTTCTCTCAATAAGCCTACGCGATCGCGGCCACTTATACGCGATCGTGAAGAACAAAACGTCTGCAAAATCTGCAACTTTTTCCAACATGAAATGATCCGTTTAACCACCCGAAACACACCCGAGGTCCCCGAAATCTCAACCAATCCTACAACATTATTCAAATTTGTTCCAACCTTCCGAACGCTCAAAACAATATCAAAACACCTATTTTTCATCGGATTCAAGCTTAGAAATTCCAAAAACTCTAAAAACACGCTTTCGATCAAAAACCCAACCAAATCACATCCGAATGACCTGAAATTTTGCACACACATCCCAAATGACATAACGGAACTACTGTAACTCTCCTAATTCCATTCCGACCCTCGGATCAAAATCTCACTATCGAACCAGAAACTTCAAAATTCAACTTTCGGCATTTCAAGCCTAAATTAGCTACGGACCTCCAAAACACACTCCGGATACGCCCCTAAGCCTGAAATCACCCAACGAAGCTAACGGAACTGTCGGATTTCCATTCCGAGGCCGTCTTTGCTCTGCTCCAACTATGGTCAAATTTCTAAGACTTAAGCTCTCATATTGGGATTAAGTGTCCCAAAACTCTTCGAAACTCAAAACCGAAAATCCCGGCAAATCAAAACAGCAGAAATAAACTTGGGGAAATCAGTTAATAGGGGATCGGGATGTTAATTCTTAAGACGATCGGTCGGGTCATCACATCCTCCTACACTTAAACATTCGTTTGTCCTCGAACAAGCATAGAGACATACCTGAAGTGAAGCTATTCATGGCCCCAAACTGTTGAGCGACGTGCTATAGCTCAAAATGAACGGTCGGGTCATTACATCCTTTCTCACTTAAACATACATTCGTCCTCGAACTTGCTAAGAACTGTGTTGGGGTTGTCTGAAACTACTGTTTAACACCTCGAGCACCTACCCGTGCAATCACAATTCAGCTGGGTACCCTAGCTCGATCAATCGGAAGATATCCTTTTTCACTTAAGCGAATAAGCCTTAGAGCCCAATTCCTACATCTAGAATTCCCTTCCATGCCTGTTCCAACATACGCTCACCGTATCAACAACTACCCGCAACACCAAAACATGACTGCATAGCTTAGCTGAATTCACACCTTGCACCACTTTACTCATAGGACCACAATAACATCCTCTGATCAATTTAGTCGAAATTCCACGAATATGATGCTCCCCTTACACCTCTTGACTTACATAGGTCTTGCTCTAACTCTTACAATACCTCCAAGGCGGAAGGGTGTATAGAAATTCATACCCAACTATCGAATTAACAAATCATCGGGTCTATACTCCTGATAAGAACCATCACCTCATTCTGAACCAAATAATGGTCTTAACTCCTTAATATACTTCATATAATCAGATTGCACTGATCCTAAATCCAATGATCTCGTCTCACCCAGTACGAACCGCTCAGGCAATAAGCCACCCCGGACATGATCAAAAGTCTCATATGATGCCACAACATGCCAATAGGCTATGAACTCGAACATAACAAAAGGAAAATGAACTCTAGAAGAAACTACTCAACTCAAGCACTAATATGAACTTTCCTTAGAAAATAGGAAGCAAGGAAAACAAAAAATAGCATATAGAAAACTGGACTCAACGTCACATTGTTGCACGTGCAACCCGATCCAAATAATACACCCATGGCAGCGTGCCACACGATACACACATAGAATTCACATAAGGAGATATACATCGAGCTAAACTGCTCATTATAACAAAATTCCGAATATCGATCCAAGCACGCTAAGTGCATAATACCATCCCTGGGGAGACATATAGTGCTATAGGCTACAAAACTCAAACACAACTGAGGTGCGATATACGATTTGAATCTCGAGAGCCATCCTGCTCATATAACATCATATCTACGTGGAACCTCAACACATAAGAAATTTATCAAGCCATCTCACAACTCTTACGACGCAATGTATCATTACATAAAATAGCTGACGACAAAATAGTACCCTGACTGCTTGTCCAAAGGAGCGCATTGATGAAATGAACACATCTGGACTGATATAGAGCCCATATTCACATTTAGATCCGTCTACAAACCTCAAGCTGATTCTAACCACACTGAACTAAGCTAATAACTTTCGAAGGTACATAATAACTCTCCTTTCTCTCATAACACATAAAAACAACCATTATAACCGGGGCAATCCTCCAAGGTCCACAACCCAATAAGTCGAGTGCCCTCCCAGTATAAATTCTCAAATCAATGATATCGCCACCGTCTTCCTACTTGGTTTAAATCTTCAATCAATCAAGTGACTACATGCCACACTTATACAATCTTCATGTGGGGCACGCTCCCATTACCCTACGTAACAGACAATAAGTATGCGTATCCATACCACCAGCCACTCTAACGCTCAGAAAGCATTCAAGAATCAATAACCAGGATGCAAGGCCCTTTTTCACAAAACATCGATCTCAAGTGACGCCGAAGACGATACCCACTTACTTTAAAAATCGAAACTCCTTTACTGATCATCTGAGCTCGCGACATCCTCGTCAACACCAAACTGCAACCTTGATTATCACTTCAAATTCCATACCACACACTGTACCAACATGCCAATATATGATATAACACAATTTTCATCATAACTCCGTAACCACTAATAGATTAACACTTCATCATACAAAACTTGCCACATAACTCACTTCAAGAGAACCATAGCAATACACAGGTAAATTCTCATAACCGTAGAATATGCAAATCTCTAAGTAGTGGTGTAAGCCACCATAGTCCTTCCGGGATCAGCCTACACCTGACATGCCACAACAATTGAATACTTATGAATAACATCAATTACGGCGGTCGACAAGCCTCACACGTGCCGTCGCAAATCACTTGCATAACTTGATCATATTGAAGGAAATGATCACTACCACTGATATGCCAATTCAACTATGGCTAACCCATCTATCTTCTTCCAAATTAATTCTTGATTGCCTTAGAAATAATAATAACTCCATTCAACACAAAACACATTCCATCTGCACTCATCCCGACTAACCTTGAATCACGAGACCATGCTGTGTCAAACCCCATGAACCCAATTCATACCTCCCAATTGCTACACTGCGAGTCAAAACATCATAGAACATTCTGGGAACTCTCTCATAAGCTGCTACCAAGCTTTTATTCTTAACTGTACCTATAGGCTCGGAATCATTAGGAACCATGCTTTACCTCTTTGAATTCACTGGGACAATTGTTGAGAGCCACCCGCTCTGTCTTGGCCCTGAATATAATCAACTTCACGATTCTTCTAGAACATGTCTACCCCCTCGATGAAGCACCCCAAGTCTGAGCATGAGCCAATAAGGCCAACCATAACATACCTTTAACAATTCCTTTGTTCAAATTTACACTTACGCTCTTTTCTATGGCTGAAATAACTTACCAATACGCCGATAACCCGAAACCTCACAAGAAGAGAATCATACAATCCAATCGTAGGCGGTAGGACTCCCTCACTTATCTTGAGGCCACTATTATACAACTCTGAATTTCACCAGGATTCCTTATCTCTTGTTGATGTAACCATGCACAATTGACAATAAAAACTCTCGAAATCTTCCTGTAAAACCCCTTTTATACTCTAAATCATCAACCACATTCGCATGACTGATCTCTTTGCGGCACAAGTCCACTCACTCTTCGTGGACACCAATTAAATGTGTGGTAACATCTTTCCAATTCAAAGTTAGTTAGTATCCTTCCTCATTTCAAGCAACTCATTTTCGTTATATCAAATCTCTTGCCGCATAATAGTCCATACTTCAAATTAATCGGTAGACCCCAATCATCAATCATCAAAATTCCCAAGTCATTCCAAACTCTCCTTAAGGTGGTTAGTCATCCTAGCACAAAGCCCATATGCAAATCCACCACTCTCCCACTTTGGCGGAACTCACCCCTCTAATCGACCACTCGACTTTGCTTCTTATACATGGCCTTCTAGAAATGTTAACCACCGCATGATACTCCCCACATGTCTTTCCTCATCCTTTTCTACTCAGCCATTGCCTTAATAAAATCTATCTTCGTAGCACTTGAACCCACAAATCGCTACTAACTTTAATCCTTCCTGGAGATCATCTTTCCCGAGCCGTCGACAGTAGAAACACCGATTCAATCCTGAACCACCGCACCCCGTGATACCCAACAATCGTTTATCCAATATTATTTCATAATATCCTGCCCCAAGGGCGAATTTCAGAAGACCATAACACCGGCGAACTTAACACATACAATCGAGGACGACTACTAAATCGCATAAAAATTCCACCACGCTCGAAATTACCAAGTCTCGTTACTCCATCACCCCAAATCTGGACGTTCATAGGTCAATTTCTTTTTCCTCCGATGGAAGTGAAATATCATATCTCTGAATCGTGCACTGAGTAGATTTCCTTTCAACTCATTCACTGCCCCAACACATAGGAAGGTTTCCTACCATCAAGTCAATATTGTGCGATAACCAATCGCGAGCATCATAGCAACCTATGCATAGCCTCCAAGCTCTTAGGATCACAACTATCGAGCCTAAACGATAGAAAAATCCTTCCATAAGGCGACGACAGTAGCTCACCCAACTATCCCGGGAGAAACATCACGCACCACATCTGCAGTACCATTAAAATTCTTTAATTCTCGATTTATAACAAGCGGTTCGTGCTGCATAAGATTGAATAGGAAGAAAACAAGGGCATAAGCCTCAAGGAATCAAGTCGCGCGATGAGCGAAACTCTAATAAATCAGCTTGTGATTCATGACTCCTATGAACCTAGAGCTCTGATACCAACTTGTCACGACCCCAATTCGCCCTTCGTGAACTGTCGTGATGGTACCTAGTCTCTACGACTAGGTAAGCCTAACAATACAGAACAAAAATAAAACTTTCAAAAGAAATATTTAAAATTCAAAAATAACTGAAATAAACGATATATATAAATGCCGCTCGGCATACACAATACTTAATTTACCAAAATCAAAATATACTCCCAAAACCCGGAAACCCATGACTCACAAGATAAGACAAATACTACATAGCTCTAATCTCCGGAATGTCTAACAAGAACAGAAAGTACATAAGGGCTAAATACTAAACGCAGGAATGGAAAGAGACTCCTCGATCTGTGGATGCTGCAGATATACCTCAAAGTCGCTAAAACAGTCACCTCGTTTCAAGAATGATAGGACTGGGTAGAAGTACCTGGATCTGCACATGAAAAACATGCGCAGAAAGGGCATGAGTACACCACAGCGGTACTCAGCAAGTGTCAAGCCTAACCTCGGTTGGGTAGTGATGAGGAAGATCAAGGCCCTACTGAGGTTAAATAAATAATAAGATGACACGATAAGATAAAAAACATAATTAAGAATCTACACAGGATAATAAAGAGTACAATAATGGAAACGGTAATAAAGGCAAACACCAGGAAGTACCACTCTTAACAGGATGATAAACGGGGATCTCTTGGTATCCTCAATATATACTAGGGATGTCTTGGTATCCTCAATATATGCTAGGGATCTTTTGGTATCCCGAGGATCTCTTGATATCCTCAATATATGCTAGGGATCTCTTGGTATCCCTAGGATCTCTCGGTATCCTCAATATACGTGCCAAGGATCTCTTGGTATCCCGTACCTCAGTCCAGATCATAATTTCGTGCAGGGGATCTCCCAGGATGCCATCCCGTAGTCCCAAATAAAAAATACGCAGCAACAACACAAGAATATTAAATTAAATGCCAACCTCGTATAAGTAAACAGTTAATTCTAGCTTAACATGATTCACGTAATAAAATTAAGGCAGTTTAATCAAATAGGCAATTAAGTCAACTAAGCATGCTTTTCTAACTAACAACATGCTAAGTTTGCAAGTAGAATAAAAACAGGAAGGAAAGGAACTCAGTTTAAATACTTAAAGTAAAAATTGGGTTTTGAACAATTAGCTCAAGTACGCGCTCGTCACCTCACATACAAGGCATTTCAATTATCAAATAACATATCCTAAGGAGAAGATCTCCCACACAAGGTTAGACAAGCCACTTACCTCGAACCGGCTCAGTACTCAATCTGATACCATGCTCTTGCCACGAGTACTCGACTACAAATGGCCCAAATCTATTCAATTCAAGTTCATAATGTCAATAACACTTTAAGTAACTGATTCTACAATTAAATTCTAAGCTAATACGCGAGGTTATGTAAAATGACCAAAATGCCTCTCGGTTCTACGTCTCAGAATCGGATAAAATTTACGTTTTCAGAAACCTCGTACTCTCACGAATCCAACCATACCAAAATTATCCAAATCCGATGCCAAATCCTCAATCAAAACTAAATTCCTTGGTCTAAGAACTTTTCCCCAATTTTCATACAACTTTCCGAAATTAAAGGATGAATTCATGTTTAGATTAATAGGTTACGAGAAAAAAGGAGTAAAAAATTATTACCCGCAAACTCTCTTCGAAAATCTCTCCAAAATTCGCCTCCTACCGAGCTCCCAATGCCATTTTTTGTGATATGAACTCAAAACCCTTGATTTTGAACTTAAACATTCTGCCCAGGTATTTCCTTCATCGCGATCGCACAACCAGGCACGCGATCGCGAAGCACAAAAATAGACTGCCCTCAACTTGCCTTACGCGATTGCGACATGATCCACGCGACCGCGTAGCTATAACACTCAGACTTACACGATCGTACCCTGACTCATGCGTTCGCGAAGCTATACTCCACAGACCCACGCGATCGCATACTGCCTCACGCAATCGCGTAGAACAACTCTGCCCCTTCTCTCAATAAGCTTACGCGATCGCGAAGAACAAAACGTCTGCAACAGACCCGAAGCAAAATCTGCAACTTTTTCCAACATGAAATGATCCGTTTAACCACCTGAAACACACCCGAAGCCCCCGAAATCCCAACCAAACATGCCAACCAATCCTACAACATCATTCAAACTTGTTCCAACCTTCGGAACGCTCAAAACAACATCAAAACACCTATTTTTCATCGGATTCAAGCTTAGAAATTCCAAAAACTCTAAAAACATGCTTTTGATAAAAAAATCCAACCAAACCACATTCGAATGACCTGAAATTTTGCGCACACATCCCAAATGACATAACGAAACTACTGTAACTCTCGTAATTCCATTTCGACCCTCGAATCAAATTGCCACTATCGAACCGGAAACTTCAAAAATTCAACTTTCAGCATTTCAAGTCTAAATTAGCTATGGATCTCCAAAACACACTCCGGACATGCCCCTAAGCCCAAAATCACCCAACATAGCTAACGGAACCATCGATTTTCCATTCCGGGGGTCTTCGCACTGCTCTGACTATGGTCAAATTTCCAAGACTTAAGCTCTCATTTGGGGACTAAGTGTCCCAAAACTCTTCGAAACTCAGAACTGAACGTACCAGCAAATCAAAATAGCAGAAATAAACTTGGAGAAAGTAGTTAATAGGGGATCGGGGCGTTAATTCTTAAGATGACTGGTCGGGTCGTCACATCCTCCTTCACTTAAGCATTCGTTCGTCCTCGAACGAGCATAGAGACATACCTGAAGTAAAGCTGCTCGTGGCCCAAACTGCTGAGCGACGTGCTAAAACTCAAAACGATTGGTCGGGTCGTTACAGTTATAGAGGAATACAACTTATCTACAAATTTAACACATTATTTCCACCCAGATAAATATAACTACAATAACATAAAATTTGGGCTTTGTGTTTTTGTGTTAAAAGTTTTAATGGGAGCTTGTTATTCCACTTCGTCTGTCTTGATGCTAACTTGTGCNTCGGGGCGTTAATTCTTAAGATGACTGGTCGGGTCGTCACATCCTCCTTCACTTAAGCATTCGTTCGTCCTCGAACGAGCATAGAGACATACCTGAAGTAAAGCTGCTCGTGGCCCAAACTGCTGAGCGACGTGCTAAAACTCAAAACGATTGGTCGGGTCGTTACAGTTATAGAGGAATACAACTTATCTACAAATTTAACACATTATTTCCACCCAGATAAATATAACTACAATAACATAAAATTTGGGCTTTGTGTTTTTGTGTTAAAAGTTTTAATGGGAGCTTGTTATTCCACTTATTCTGTCTTGATGCTAACTTGTGCAGAGGAGAAGATATTTTTTAAGTTATATATATTGCTATACCTTTAAATTCAAGAAAGTATGATTGTATTGTATTTAAAGAGACGTGAATTTGTAGAATAGGTTGAATGTGAGGAATGAGTTAAATAAGACTTACAATGGCTTGTTTACTACCTTTATTCTACAATAAAACTACATATCAGTTGAAAAATTAATATGAAAATACAGAATTTCAATCTTGCTATAAATTATGTACAAAATTTCTACAAATTGTTCATAACAGAATTTATCTTTATTTCCATGCATGTTCGTCTGGAAAACTAAAGTTACTTGATATGCTAACTTCTCCCGTTATAGAGGAATACAACTTATCTACAACTTTCACACATTATTTTCACCGAGTGAAATACAACTACAATAACATAAAACCTACATACAAAATTTATACAATATGTCATTTATATATTTTGTATCTGATTTATACATAGTAAAAATAATAATTTTTGTACAACTAATTATATACTCCCTCCGGTTTACAATAAGTGTCCAATTTACTTTTTCATTTTGGTTCAAAATAAGTGTCTAGTTATGTAATCAAGAAAGAATTCAATTTGTTTTTACAAAATAACCCCTGTGTACATATCCCTAAAAAGTTTTCTTACTCCTCACTTTAAATATTTAATTAGGGGTAGTTTAGTCATAGTAATTATTATTTTTTATAGAATTTAGTATTTTTTTTAATGGGCGTGCTAAAAGCAAATTAAATACTTATTGTGAACAGGAGGGAGTATTATATAACTTATCTATAAATTATCAATAATTTTCGTACATTATTTCTACTAAGTTATATACAACTACAATATAATACCACTTAAATATAAATTTTATACAATGTTGTTCAACTTTCATACAATATGTAAATGAATAAAAGAAAAAGTAAATAAACAACAGTCTAAAATTTCTGCAATATAATATATGTCATGTCGCCGTCTTCTTCTTCTTCTTCTTCTTCTTCTTCTTCTTCTTCTTCTTCTTCGAGTTTCAATCTGAAATACAGCCAAAACCAAGTCTAATCTTCACAAAAATCCCTCAAAATTGAGATATAAACTCCAAACCATATTCTCAATTATTTTCAACAACATTCAATCCAAACAAA
Organism: Nicotiana glauca; assembly: GCA_026770625.1. Classification (NCBI taxonomy): domain Eukaryota; kingdom Viridiplantae; phylum Streptophyta; class Magnoliopsida; order Solanales; family Solanaceae; genus Nicotiana; species Nicotiana glauca. The sequence continues at coordinate 767 of MU679264.1, read as the reverse complement.
TAATGATTTTTGAAAACCCAAATTTGAATTCAAAGCTTCTAAGCTTTTTAATGGCTATCAATTATGGAATTGCTGCTCTCTTTTTCTTTGCTTTGTATTACTGAAATTTGGACATAATTGCATTTGTTGCAGAAGAATTGTAGAAGATTTAGTCATTTTTTATTTGTGAAATTAGAAAACGGTTGAAACAGAGTGTATCGCAAAAAAAGAGTATGGAAAATTTGAAACGAATCCGACGATAATTATGAATGTGCGTGATTTGCATTGTAGAAGATCTGGAAGAATATTTAATTTCTCAAATTTAGCGCGCCTAAATAAAGAATCCTACAGCTACAATGATTCCTTATTTAATGCATTATCTATATTTTGTAGAAATACTATTAGCATGAAGGGTAATATGTAAATTATAAACATATTTGGTCATATAATTTTCTATATGGTATAGGAACGAAAATTTCCCAATTAAAAATGTATTTGTATCGTAAAACGTGGTTTTTGGTTATCAAAATTGTTAAAATGCTTTTTTAGATAATAAAAATTTCCCGAGGAGCCTTTACTCCATGCAAAAAGAGAGATTCTGAAGGCTATGAAGTCAATTCAAATTTCATCTATATTATATTAAAAGGAGAGTAGTGAAGCATAAGGTGAAGCCAAATGGCAAACTAAAAAAAAGTCACTTGGCAATTTTAAGACAACGTTAAAAATTTGAATTATAAATGGAGACATAATTAATGGAATATATATATATATATATATATATATATATA
>MDKF010584649.1:0-28719 GCA_026770625.1 Nicotiana glauca | reverse complement strand
GCCCGCCCGTATAACAGAGGAATACATTTTAAGTTGAAGATTGAAGTCGGGAGCCCGCCCGTATAATAGAGGAATGCATTTTAAGTTGAATATTGAAGTCGGGAGCCCATCCGTATAAGAGAGGAATACATTTTGAGTTTGAAGATTGAAGTCGGGAGCCCACCCTATAACAGAGGAATACATTGAAGCTTGAAGTCAGTAATGCGGAGGATTATGAAGAAATCCCCAGCATAAATCCAAATTCAGAAATCAGGAGGAAGGCAACAATGGTTAGTTCAAGCTTCAAAAGGAAAATAATTCGAAGAAGAAAATAAGCAATTCCAGTTCAGCAATCAGGAGAAGCCAACGAGTCAGAAGTGAAGAAACATCGGAAGAAACACAAGAGCAAGCGAGGCAACGAGAGACAACGAGAGACACGGGAAGAGCAAGTTGAAGATCTAAATAAGACTTTACAATTCATAGACTAGTTTATTCCAGCTTCTTATTTTCTGTATTAGCATGGTGTAATAAGGAGGTCGGTAGTCAGTAGCAGCAACAGCAAGATCACAGCTTCATGGTAGTCCCAGCTACCAAAACTTCCCGAACTACATTGACCTGATTCCTTTTTAGCCAGGGATATGTAGGAGACCTTCTGAAGCAAAGGTTCGATCAAATCTTTCACAAAAAAAAAAATGCTTCACACGGGGTACTCGAACGGGCAAACTCGCTCGTATCCGCTCACTTTATCTTTGCAAGAAAACTCTTCGTGTTTCCGGGCAAAGAGGGGCAGCTGTGAGCACGTGATTTTTGCCCTATATGAGAATTACTCTAAAAAAATTTAAAACAAATAGTATTTTGTTATGTGTGATTTTTGTGGATTTTTGTGTTATTTTTCTTTTATTGTTTACATTTGTCTGTGCGTGTTTATTTGTTTAAATTAATAAAAATACAAAAATATGTTGCATGTGCATTTAGGATTTAATTCTACAATTAGGAGTAATTAAGTTTGTGGTGTCAAAAATGAAAAATCACAAAAGATAATGTACTTTGCATTTTTAGCATTTGATGTCCAAATTGTGTGATTTTTAATTTTTAATTGATGTTTAATTTTTGTGGGATAATTGTTATTAGGAGTTAATTAGTATTTTAAGATAATTTTGGTTTTATAATTTGACTTAGGATTTTGGTTTTAATAATTAAGGAAGTAAAAAAGAAATAGAAGAAAAAAAAAGATAAATGGAAAGGTCTCATTTGGGTTGTTCATTACACAAGCCCAAATCATTTTTTCCGGGTCAAACCCCCCTTACCCAAACGAAACCGGCCCAAACCCACCCCAGTTCATCCCTTCTCCAATACAAGTCCAAACGACGTCGTTCCAATCATGTTGATCTGGACTGTTGATTTAAATTGATCAACGGTCCAAAACCTTTCCCCAATACCCGTTACCATCCCTCAACCCACCCCTATTACTACCTAAACGACCCTGTTTCACCTGGTAATTTGATCACAACCGTTGGATTTTTGTAATCCAACGGCTCAGATTGGTCCTTTCATTTTAATTCATCAAAGAACCCCCCCAAACCACATTCACCCGTCTCATTTCCAAACACCCCCCGAGTCGTCTCTTTCAGAGACGAACCAAACAAGACCCCCAAACCCTAGCCGCTGGCATATCCCACCGCCCTTAAGCCGGCGGCAACCACTCCGATCCCGACCAAAATAACACCCCTGAACCACCAAACCATCCCCTTCACGAATCCACAATCCATTTCTTTTAAATCACTTCCAAAGCTTTCGAATCTTCGATCAAAGGATTCAGCCCCAGAACCTAGTTCATCCACTTGCTCCCAAAATCACACCCAATAATCCCCTTGACCTCCTCGTCCCTAAACCCTAACCAAATCATCTCGAATCCGAGTAAAACTCATCAAATAACGGATCTAGGGTCTAGCGGTTCGAGACTATCTTGAAGTCGTCAGGTTCGAATGGGTACCTAGTTAGTATTATAAGCCTATTTCTGACGAAATAGACGTATAATACTAACTGGATATCAATTTCCAAAGGCATGTCAATTGGAATCCGAAATCAGTAAGTTTTCCTGAAGTTTCTTCTTTTTCCTTTTTATGTCTGCTTGTTCATCCATGTTAAGCCGTAATCAGTCTCTTCTTTAGGTCTTTAATTCGAAGTTAATTATTCCGGTAAATATCCTGCCTGATAATTAGGTGTTTTCTTTTTTTTTCGATCCTTTTTTCATTTCTTGTATGTTTTTTTTTTCGTTTAATTCTCATGCATCTCCTCCTCATGCTTCATTCCTACTGTTCTGTGATGAACTATGCATGTTGATATGTTCAAACGTAGAGGTTAGTTCATCACAATGAGTTGAATGTTTGGAATTTGTCGATATCTTTGAGTTCTTATGGATGGTTCTTCTGTTGGTTTCAACTGCACAAAATATGTTTTTCATCTCTTTGTTTTCAGTTCTCTTATCTCAGTAATTGATTGGTTTGATATTTGAGTTGAAACAGGATAGTTAATTGTGTTCTTTGTGTTGTTTCTATGAGCATTAAACTGATGAACCTTTAGAGTAAAGTAATTGTGAACTGATTATACTAATGAAATAGTTTAATCAGCAATAGGGATTGGTGACTGTTTAAAACACTGTTAGAAAAATGCTCATAGAAATCACATGGGCACCTTTTCACAAGGTCTGAAGGAATTAAACAGGAAAACATGTTGCCCATACTTAATTGAATAGGAAAATAGGCTGCCCATACCCCTGTGATTTAAGTATAGAAAGAAACAGGTCAGTGGTAGTACTGACTAATATTTAGTATTCATAATGGGAACCTCAGGGAATATCATGGGTAAAAATGGCTTAAATAATGGATTTTAAAGAGCTGGCAGGGCTGTCTTTGAGCAGGATAAATAGCAACACTTTGAACAGTATAAAGAAGGCTTTGGATATTGGTGAGAATCAGTTTAAAGAGAGATTGAGAGTCTAAAAAACTAGAGAGTGAAGTTTTCTTTTTACTGCTGAAAATCAGTATTAATGCTGTTACTGTTTCATTGAAGTTACGAGTGCTTTTGCTTTGGTCTTGAAGAGTCTTGGGGGATCGACTAGTTACTGTTTCATTGTACCTCTTAGATCAGTCTGTTTGAGTGTGTAACTGGACATTGTTTTATTGGTATTTTGGGTCCAAGTCCGGTTTAATTCTAGTCATTTCTTGGGTCTGTTTGTGTTGCTGTTTGGTATTTCTGGAATATCAACTGGTTCTCCTGAGTTTGCTGTTGGATCTCTGTTACTGTTGCTGGTTGTTGTTTGCTGTTGTTGTGTTATCTACTGCTGACTACTCCTTTTTCTTCTTGTATTTCCAACACCAGGTACACATTCTCTGCTGTAGTTCCAAGCCTGAAAAAATAGAATAAAACTGCCTGTTTGTGGATCCTGAAATATGCCTGCTGGATAGTTACATACTTATAGTTAAATAGGTATTAAATGCAATTGTTTAATGTAGTTAAGTGTTGATTTATATAAGTAATAACTAGGGACTGTTTTTTTAACTTGTGGACTGTACTGGACTACGAGATCGTGTATCTGGTCTTATTCCCTCTAAGTGAGAAATCTTTATGTAGTATAGTTCAATTTCCAGTAATTGAAAACTAATATGTGAGCTTAGTTTTATGTTAAGTCAGTTCTAATAATACTTCAGTAATCCAAGTACAAAGTCATAAGACTATCCGAATGTTGAGTATCGATTTAGTCATGTTAATATGAAAACTAGTGTCATAAAGTTGAGATACTACTGCTGTCGTTTAATTCGATTTTACCTTAAATAATGTTTAGGAGTTCATTAATGGATGGTTAAACAGGGTAATTTGTCATTTGACTTTTGAATTGTTGAAATAAGGATATAAAGCAAATCAGTGACAAACACAAATGGATCTTATTACTTGAGTTAGAATACATTGTAAGAATTGCACGAGAATTGGTTGATTCGTTTGTAGTCGATTGGGCTGTCCAGATTCGTGTTGCGTTGCTCCTATCCAGGCTCGCACCTGGGCCCGTTGGGCTGCAAATGTCCTTGTAGGCTCAATGTTGGAGGCATCCTTTCTCATAGTAGGATTGTTGACGTATTAATTAATCAGGGCATTTTCTTTATTTTTTTAGAGACAATAAATAGCAATCATAGTTGCTTTTAGGTTTGCCTTTAAATAATAAATGAGAAGAGTCTCGCCAAACGAAAATATGTAAATTGCTGGGCCCTCATGAATGTATATATTAAAAATACTTAGACTTCGGGATGGGTCGTTTAGCGAATTGCACAGCTTTCCCAAAAATAATAATGTGTTAGACCCTTTAGGCACGTATTTTAATAATTTTTATCTTCCTAAATTCGGGTGTGCATTTCATGCGACCCAAATCCAAATCCCAAAACATTGAATAAAATGTGTCGAGGATCCGGGTGTATTTTATGTGATGTGGTCCAAAAACATATTTTAAATGACGTTCAATTCCTTAAAAAAATAATTAAAAGCGGTTAAAGGTTAAAATTTACACATAAGTTAAAGCATGTTATAAAATCAGATAAATAAAGCCAAATATGACAGTTGAGCGACCGTGCTAGAACCACGGAACTCGGGAATGCCTAACACCTTCTCCCTGGTTAACAAAATTCCTTATCCGGATTTCTGATTCGTAGACTGTGATATGGAATCAATCTTTTTCCTCGATTCGGAATTCAAACCGGTGACTTGGGACACCATAAATATCTCAAGTGGCGATTCCAACTTTTTATAATAAATCTCATTTCGATTGTCCTTTAATTGGAAAAACTCCCCTTTACCACAGCCTTCGCGGGGTGTAGTAGCGGAAAAAGGAGGTGTGACAAACATAACATCATCGTAATATTGCGGGGTGTAAGATCATTTCCCCCTTTTGAACATTTGTCCTCGAATGTTGACTGATGTTCTTATCACTTTCATAACTTATAAATGTTGTGAATACCTTAATACTCCCTTTGCCATTTAAACAGTTGCTCTGTGAATAAATCCAAAGTCTAGGGTGTTCCTCCCTTTAGTTTTCCTGCTCATATCATGACTTGTGGTCGAAATCTTTCTAATCTCGCAACTTTTTCTACCTCCTGTCATGCAGCCTGTATGACCCTGGCTTTGTAAATGTCCTTATGCGATTCATCTTTCCTTTTTCCTTGTAGCTTTTAGTCAATCTCTAGTCCTTACTTTGTAATCATATACAAGGCTTAATAGGATGCCTCTCTGGGCATCTATAAGTGTACTGAAGTTCTTCACTTGATACTTTATAAAACATGCGAATATGGCCATATCTTATTACATAGATCTGGTTATCGATTAGTATGGCTTTATTGCATCTACATGGGTCATACTATACCATAATTTTTTTTACTTCTATTTATCGTTACTGAGGTATGCTTACCAAACTCCAGTTACTTTTATTTCCTATCCTTTAGGTATAAATCTCAGTTCTTAATGCTCCTTCATTACCGTTCGTCTTAAGAAGGATGGCGTAATCTCATGTCATACTTTGTAACTTATATCTATCCATTGTTGATTCACATCAATGTTGATCTACAATCCTCCACTTGAATACTTGAAACTTCTTACGTAATACATTGCCGCTAGGACTTACGTTGCATTGAGGAATATTTGAAGTGATTTTCATAATCGTATTTCATAGTGTCTCAATGTGATTCACCTTCGGTGAAATCTTTTCTCCTTCTCTTTTTCTCTCATTTTTTTTCTTTTCAAATCATTATTCAAACGAAGGCCCAAACGTCATCATTTATCTATCAGACGTTCATTTTATTACTAGGTCAGTATTTCACTCTTTCTAAATGCTATTAATCTTAGACTCTGTTAGTTCATTCAGGCTATACTGAACTTTCAATAACTTAGAGAAACCATCATCTCTTTTGTTTTCATGGACTTAATGCTGAGGACTTATCCATTCTCGTCACCTTTTCATTTGCCTTTCCTTATCCTTACTCATATTTTTTTTAAAACTTTGTCGCTCTACCACACTTTAGCTTGCGACCTATACATATCCACTTATACTACTCGCAATTTTCCTTCAACTTGCTTGCACCATAGATTTCCTTATGTTATTCTGGAATGTCAAGCGAGACATCATATCTTCTCTAACCCTTCTCTACCCTCTTAACTAGATTTCTCAGTACTTAGAAACCATAAGCTGGAAGACATGCGGCTGACGATGCCGCTATCATTCCCGATTATTGGATCCCCGTGCTTCTAGACTTCTATCCGATGTATGGACTATTCACAACTTGCTGCATTTGAGTATCTCGTATGTTGTTTACCTTTACCTTACATACTTAAAATCTCGCAGCATATCTTCTATCCCTTTCATAACCTCCCTTTCACATAGGTATGATTCACACCACAACTTGAAACTCTATTATAATACTAAACTCCGGTAGGAGCTTCATACTGACTTCTTATGAGGTTGTTACTTTTTTTTTAATTGGCTTTATCATAGAGCCATTATAGACTAATGTCGTTGTACTATCTCTCTCGTACCTCTGATTTTAAGGGAGATCCTACAATGATCTCGATCACGATGTTTCAATTTTTCTAGGTCCAATAATCAAACTCCTGATTTACTTGATTGATGTAACTCTTTAGTTTCCTCCTTCTTCTGGTCGGCCTTTACGTCGGCTTAATGTATCTTCCGATCTGTGATTCCTGGTATTAGTTATTCTATTTATCCTTTTATGGGCGTTGAGGAATATGCGTGATACAATCCTTTAATAATTAATCCTTTGTTTATTATCTGGGCTCAATTCTTTCTTTTAACGTATACCAAAATCTTCTACCAGATGTATATGTTACATGCATAAAACTTCAAACCCTTGAGTGCGTTCATAACATAACCAACTCCGGATCATTGATATAATTTCTTTCATTCCATTTTAGCTTTCTTTTAACGTAAGCTATTACTTTTCCTATTCTTTCTTCCCCCTTGTTGCGTCCATACTTAGCTCATCTTAGTGCCCACACATGCCAGAGTTTTTGTACAACTCATATGATCTCGAATATTACTTTTAAGTTTTCTTCCTGTTCATTAGTCACGGTAGGTGCCACTTTCCTTTGGAGTGCTTATAATGTTGTTGTTAGATTGTTGATACACGGCCATTTCCTCTTTAGGTCGTTGTGCTTAAGTTGAAGTCTTCTTCCTTATTTCCTCAGCTAGTCTTTCGTTGTAGTACTTAGGGAGAACCCTTGACCCTTGTAAAGCTATGAGCTTATTACGGACCTTTTGATGTCCTTCCTTGCCTATAATTATCTGTAATTACTTACCTCTGTGCCCTTGTACTTGTAGGCTTGCTTCTGAACTGACATTTTGATTGTCTTCCCAGTAGCACTTTCTTTTATCCCTGTAATACTCATACGGTACCTTTAACTACCCGACTCCTATTTGAATATATCTCAAGTATTATAATGACATTACTACGAGGCTGAATTCTCCATGTTGGGGTTTACTACATTCATCTTGCATGATCTGCTGTTTTGTCCACAACTTCTTGTCTAGTCATGACTAGGCTCGTCCAGAATCAACTACTAATTACTGGTCGACCCATTCTCATATCCATATTGTGCGTAATATTTCTTGGGTTATTCCTTGTTTTAACTTACCTTACGTGCTAGCTCCTTATTTATCAACAACACCCCGGGCAGAAACACTTACTTCCTTTTTTTTGACTTTGTGCTTACATAACATCCTGGAATCATAGCATATTTGTAACATTTGGATAAGTGCAATCTCATCCCTTTCTCATTTTTATCGCATTCTTCCTTTATCATTCCATATTCCCCCCGTTTAGGTGAGTACTAAGACTTGGAGCTATGACAATCTGCTTGTAGATGTTTTTCCCTTTCATCTTTGGAGTCCTTTCACATCATCGATGACCGTTACTCACTTGCGGTAATCTTTTTGTATCAAGGATAACAAAATTCCTCACTCGCGATGGTGACATTTAGTGTAACTGGCACACACAGTCGCTTATGCTTAACTTTGCTCACATTGCTTGGTTTAGGGAAGCGTCTTCCTGAATGACCATTTTCTGAATTTCTCATGAATCTCCTTTTGTTGTCCATTCTATTATTGCCGGCATGAAATCTGCAATTCTCATGATGTCGATCGTTATCAAATCACTAAACCCCTAATTCATATTTACTTTATCTTGTTCACCAGCCCATACCTATCTCGATTATTCTGGGGTCTAGATTTTCCTATTTGTAATCGTGTTAGAGTCACGAACTTACTTCTTAAAATGAGGATATGACTTCAAGACCTATACTCTTTTGTTGTCCTAAGGCCTGCCACCCGTTGTCTCTTCATTCACTTGACTAGACTCTGTAATACTGTCATTTCTTCTTCTTTTTTTCTACCATTGTTATCCATGTATCACACCTTATTCATAATTCTTCCTTATCTCTCTTCTCATTGCTCTGCTAATATTTCTGCATATCCCTTTTCTTGTGAAAACTTCAATACGACATTCTTTCGCTTTTAACTCTCCTTGCTTCATTCATTGGCTCTTCGGGTTGTTCAACGTCCTTGCTCTACTAGGTACGAGAGTCACACCAAGGTAATATTTATCCCATCGAGGCTTTCAATGCATATCTTCTGATTTTTCTTCTAATATTCGCATCTAGTCATAATATTCTAGAATGGACCATCTGGGTGTCTCACAAGAAGATCTATTGGCACATTTGTAATACCCTTCGAAAATGTCAACTAGCACAAACAATCCATTTATCATTTTGGGCCGGATCTTGATGTTCCGTCCTTTTCTTAAGCTACACCTATTAGCCCCCATAGGGCATAATTTAGATGGGTAATTATACATACCACTGTTACTGTTGAATATAACTCAAAAAGCTTATATTCCTCTGCCTAAATTATAAATACTATTAACCTTCATTAATTGGGCGCCTCGTACTCTTCTTCATCTTGCTTCTTTTACTTGTTGAAACTTGTATTTATCTTCTGAATCTCTCATTGTCTTTCACCATTAAGGTGGATAGGTATTCTTGCCTTAAGGCTTCTTATCAGGAAGCTTACACCTTTCACTACACCCATGAACTGCCAAAGACCTCATATTTACTTATCGTAGGCATCATACAAAAATCCAATTCCTCTGACTCAGCTCTTCCACAACTATCTCTATTTCCAACCTTCTTTTCTAATGAAGGTATCATATTATTACGAATAAAATAGAATTTTGGAATTTTAATTCTTATAAGTGAGATTTACCACATGATCTAGAGTAAGAAGAAAGAATGACACTCCTAAATGCCCTGTAGCCTCCTGCTTATAAGTACGGTGCACGACAGATCCATAAACAAGACTCTGCTAGACACGGGTTGTAGACTCCCTATGATAGAACTTCTCTCATACCACTTTTGTCACGACCCAAACCGATGGGCCGCGACGGGCACTCGGTACCTTACTCAATCGAGTACCAATGTGACATATCTTTCATATCATTCTATCATAGGTAAATGAACCAGAGTAACGTAAGAAGGAATACAAACTTATACTTATAAAGTACGGGCATATAAGACCAAAATAGCCAATCGTGGACTAAACATGAGCCAACAAGGCCATACAATATTTTACATACATAACATCTGTCTACAAGCCTCTAAGAATACATAATTTTCATAAAGGTCGGAACAAAGTTCCGCCATAACAAACAATACACGTCTAAATCATACTAATCAATCAAGCAACTCCGAAACAACTGGAGCGCACCAACATCTTCTGCTGAGTTGATAGCCTACTTGGAGGGCTCTCGACCTGTCTACAGGACCTGCAGGCATGAAACGCAGCGTCCCCGGGCAAAAGGGACGTCAGTACGAATAATGTACCGAGTATGTAAGGCACATCAATAACTACATAACAAACACGGAGGACATATAGAGTAAGTGACTCCACCTGTAAGTCTGGATAACTTTATAAATCATGAAATAATTATAGTGTCATGCATATGCATATGAATGTCATATCGTGCATAGGTACTTTTTTTCATAACATCATCAGCTTCTGAGGGCATCCCATCATATCATCTCGGTTACTGTGGACAAAATCATCAACGTATACCAGCTGATCAAGTGGTGGTGTGTATATAATATCATAACCTTTCTCATATCACATATCCATATATATACATACATACATGTATATAACGTCATCTAGTCATAGGTCAATGTACATGAATGCATTGCATGAAAAGTACGTTAATATAATCTTTCAGAATGTCATAAGACCATTTTGCCTTTGAGTAATATCATAAAGTAAATTCTTTTCAACTTTCATATTTTTCTGAGACCCGTGAACAGAAGATAAAATATTATGACACATGAAAGTTCAAGAACATAGATATCTCTAATACTTCTACGAATAGAGTCATTTATGCAATTTGTGCATTTGCTCGTTTCGTATAGATCATGCCAAAAGAAAGAATGGATAGCCTTAATATACCTGGAGTAGGGAAAACTTCGTATAATATTCTTGAAGATTGGACCGTACTCTTTTAGAACCGCAAAATTTATACTTTGTTAAGCTTCCAATAATTCTCGTTGGGCTTTTGGTTGGAAAACGTTTGTTGAAGCTTTCTACGTTCTGGATTTAAGCATTTTTGGTTGAAGATGGCTAACATTTCTTTTGCAAGAATGATAGTGTCTTTCTATCAAATGTAAAGTATAAAAAGTGAGGTCTTTCTGTCTCAAATGAACTAAGTGGCTAACGTTTTTGTGCAGGTAATGTTTTCCTATAAAGAGTATAAAGGTGAGGTGTCTTATACTTAATGAATTAAGTGGCCGCATACTCATAAATGAATATGAGTCATTTTCCTAATTGGTGGCCTTCGGCTACGTTTTGGGGGGGAGGGGGGGGGGGTTTATTAATTTTTTATCCAATTATTAATTAACTAGGTAATGTCCGTTACTCGATAATTAACCAATAACCCGTATAATTTAGAATTATTTCCACTTACTTAAAATATTGCTCATTTTTCATATACCTTACTATCATGACTATGTGGTACCTTGTATGGTACTAGTCCATAAATACCGGGTATTTTAGCTCGGGCCGTATTTTATCCCAAAATGCCAAATTTTAACGAAATTTATTTTCTTCGACTTGCTTCCCCTCTCAACTTCACGAATTTACTCATCACTTATAATCCTTATAATCTCCATATAATCTTTTCTTTGGACTGATGTCAATTACCTTACAACGAATTCAACGTACAATACTACAGGGTGCAATATCGTCCTAACTTAATACTGCGAAGGGTAACATCACCGTAATGTAATACTGCAAGGCATAACATCATCGTAATGTAATACTGCTAGGCGTAATATCATTGTAATATAATAATCCAGGGTGTAACATCATCATAATATTGCGGGGTGTAACATATATGGTGTTACACCCCGCAATATTACGTTGATATTACGTTATACAGTATTATTTTACGATGATGTTACGCTTCACATTATTAAGTTACGACGATGTTGGACCCTGTAGTATTGTACGTTGAATTTGTCGTAAGGTAATTGACATCAATCCAAGGAAAAGATTATATGGATTATGCTATTTCAAACAAGTGATGAGTAAATTCATGCAGTTGAAAGGGGAAGCAAGTCAAAGAAAATAAATTTTCGTCCAAGTTTGGCATGTTGGAATAAAATTCGGGCCAAGAGTTAATACCCGATATTTTTAGACTATTACCATACAAGGTACCATATGACCATGGTAGTAGAATATATAAAGTGTATTAAAAATAAATAGAATTTTAAATAATTTGAGACAATTCTTAATTATACGGATAATTGATTAATTATCGGATAACGATATTATCTAATTAATTAATAAATTATCAGATAAGACTAACCAAAAAAACGTGGCAGTAAGCCACTATTAGTACATATAACTAAGTAGTCATATGAGCTTACGTGGCTATCTAAGGTTAATAGGAATTTAACAAGTAAGATTTATTACAAGTCTTGTTTCCATTTCATTTGGACAAAAATAGAACGTCCTTAGTCATAAAGTAAGAATCAATATATCTTTCCTCCTAGTTCAAAGAACTTCAAGAACAGAAGCTAAACTCAATCCACAAAGGTTTCCAACGAAATTCTTGCAACAAAACAATTCCAACGAGAACTGTTAGAATCGTAGCAACGTAAAATTTTATAGTTCTAAAGGAATACGGTGCAATCTTCTCCAAGAATATTAGATTTTTCCCTACTCCAGGAATGTTAAGGCTATCTCTTATTTCTTCTTGGTATGATCTATACGACACGAATGAAACGAGCAAATGCACAACTTCCATAAATGATCCTATTCATAGAAGTATTAGAAATGCCTATGTTCTTGAATTCCCATATGTCTTATCATTCTATCATCTGTTCATGGGTCTAAAAAATACGTAAGTTCGTAAAGTTTATTTCATGATATTAATCAGAGGCATAATGGTCTTATGACGTACCGAGAGATTTTATTAACGTATTTCATATGCATTTTATGGATTTATACATGCACATTGACCCATGACCAGATGAGTTATATACGCGTATATATATATATAGGAAAGGTTATGGAGTTATATACGCACCACCACCTGATCAGCTGGTATACATTGATGATTTTGCCCTTAGTGGCCGAGATGATATGATGGGATGCTCTCAGAGGCCTGATAATGTTATGAAACATGTATCTATGCACAACATGACATTCATACGCATATGCATGACACTATAATTATTTCATGAATTACACAGTTATCTAGACTTAAAGGTTGGGTCATTTACTCTATATTTCTTCCATGTATGTTATGTACTTATTTATTTGACTTACATACTCAGTACATTATTCGTACTGACGTCCTTTTTTACCTAGGGATGCTGCATTTCATGCCTGTATGTCCCGATAGACAGGTCGAGAGCCCTCCAAGTAGGCTATCAGCTTAGCAGAAGATGTTGGTTCGTTCCATTTGCTTCGGAGTTGCTTGTTTGGTTCGTATGATTTAGACGTGTATTATTTGGTATGGCGGGACTCTGTCCCAACCTTTATGAAAATTATGTATTCTTAGAGGCTTATAGACAGATGTCATGTACGTAAAAGATTGTATGGCCTTGTCGGCCTATGTTCAATATACGAGTAGTTAATTTGGTCTTATAGGCCCGTATGTATTATGTATAAGTTAGTATCATATATTATATTCTACTTATCTCTGGACAGCCTTCCGGCTCAGTTATCTATGATAGTATGACATGAAAAGATATATTATGTTGGTACTCAGTTGAGTAAGGTACCGGGTGCCCGTCTTGGCCCATCAGTTTTGGTCGTGACAAAAGTGGTATCAGAGTAGTTCTGTCCTAGCGAGTCTACAAGCCGTGTCTAGTAAAGTCTTGTTTATGGGTGTTTTGTGCACCGCACTTATAAGCAAGAGGTTACTGGGCATTTAGGACTGTCACTCTTTCTTCTTACTCTAGATCGTGTGGTAGATCTCACTTATAAGAATTCGAATCCCGAACTTCTGTTCGTAATAAGACGATGCCTACATTCAGAAAGACGATCGATAAGAGATATAACTATGGAAGTGTTGAGTTAGAGAAACTCGATTTTGCATCTTGCTTGTGATGAGTAAATATGAGGTATCCAGCAGATCATGTGTACTAAGTTCTTGATAAGGATCCCTAAGGCAAGAATGTCTATCCACTCTTACGGTAAAAAGGAATAAGAGACTCAGAAGGTAGACACAAGTTTCAGCAAGTAAAATAAGTAAGGTGAAGATGGGTACGAGGTACCCAGTTAATGAAGGTTAACAGTATTTACAACTCAGGCAGAGGAATATAAGCCTTTTGAGTTACCTTCAACAGTAGCAGAGGTATGTACAATTGGCCACACTGATCTCAGTTATGCCCTATAAGAGCTAATATATATGGTTTAAGAGAAGGAAGGGATATCAGAATCCGGTTGGGGTTAGAGTAAACTAAAATGGTGGATGAATTATTTGTATTAGTTGACGTTTTCGAAGGATATTGCAAAAGTGCTAACAAATCTCCAGGTGAGACATCCAGATGGTTCACTCTAAAATAGTACAGCTAGATATGAGTACTACAAAGATAGGCATTGAAAGACTTGAAGGGACAAATATTACCTAAGTGTGGCTCCCGTCTCTAATGGAGCGAGAACGTTAAGCAATCCGAAGAGCCATTGGATGGAGAAAGGGGTGCTAAAAGCAAAAGAATGTCTTGTTGAAGTTTTCAGAATAAAGTGATAGACAAAAATGTTAGCAGGAAAATAAAGAGAGAGTTAATGAAGCATTATGAGTCAAATATAATACATGGATGATAACGGTAGAAAGAAAATGAAAATGATGACAGTATTACAGAGTCTATAGCCAAGGGGAGGAAAATATGAGAGGTGACAGGCCTTGAGATAACAAAAGAGTATAGGCCATAAAGTCATATCTTCATTTCGAGAAATAAGTTCGTGACTCTAATGTGATTACTAGAAGGAAAAGTTGGACCCCAGAGTGATGGAAATCAGTATGGGCTGGTGAACAAGATAAACTAAACATGAATTAGGGACCGAATAATTTGATAATAATTGGCATGATGAGAATTTCGTATTGCATTCCGGCAACAATAGAATGGACAACAGAAGAAAATCCATGATGAATTCAGAGAATGGTCATTCAGGGAGGCGTTTCCCTAAAGCAAGCAATATGAGCAAAATTAAGCTTGAGAGACTGTATGTTCCAGTTGTGCTAAGTATCACAATTGCGAGTAAGGGAATTTGTTATCCTTGGTACAGAAGGATTGTCGTAAAGCGAGTAAGGATCATTAATATTGTGAAATGACGCCAAATATGAAGAGGTAAAATATCTATAGGTAGATCCTCGTGGCTTTAACTCTTAGTACTTGATGGGTTTTCAGTATTTTATATTTTGATGATCTAACAAACTTGTCATGAAGAACCAGATAGAGCACCTGGCGCACAGGACATATATTTCATGTAAGCTAATCTAAGCCTGAAAATCAGCAAAGGGAGAAACATAACAGGGACCTGATGATCTGGCTCTTTAGGGTTCTCCGACATAGGCAAGTCAGTGACTGTATGCAATCAAGATAAACAGGAACACAATGGGGACCTACCGCTTCAGGGTTCTCTAACAAAACGTACAAGTCAAGTACACAGCTGGAACGTGACAAAAGAAAGTGACCATCTGGCAACTGTTACAGAAGAGGAACACAACTAGGACATGGTCTATCGGTATGTCCTGACAGGAAGTACAAAGCCCACTATCCAGCTGGAATGCAACTGCTCAGAAGTGGATGTGCAGAATGTGCAGCAGTCACTTCTCTCTGAAAAGAAGTACACCAAGAGTTGATATCACTATCCATTATGATATCTTTTGTGATAAAACAAACTGGTGCAAGACACACTTCTCTTATGCATTCAGTGATATTCTCTCAAGCAAAAGAAGCATTGATCTGGCATTGAAATCACTAGTGCGTCAAGAACAAGAAGACAACTCCACTAAGGATCAGTTTCTAGTGGAGTCGTATGTTTGTCCATAGTTGAGTTGTAATCTTGTTAATTGCGCTACATTGTAATTCCTAGTTTGCTTACTTAGAAGCACTGTTTTAGGAACAAACTAAATTCGTAAACTTTAGAGTTTATGTTGTGACTAGTAGTAGTCATAAGTTAAATCCTCTGTAACTAGGAGAGTTATAGAGTGGCTTGTGGTGGTGCACACAAGTTAGTTTGAAGTTTTTGCAATTGGAAGTATTGTAAAGTGGCTTGTAATAGGTAGATTACAAGTTAGTGAGTTTAAAGACTGCGGGTGTAGGTCGTGGTTTTTTGATCCCCTTGTGTGGGATTTTTCCACGTAGAAAATCTTTTGGCTTCTTTACATTCAGCAGTTATTGCATTCTACGTATCAGTTTCGTAGAGGACCAGGTACTCTATAGCTTGGCGGACACATACAGGCTATCAGTATTCCCCTAAATGGAAAAGGAATGGGATGACACTTATCCAAATCCTACAGATACGCTACGATTTCGGAATATTGTGCAAGCACGGCGTCAAGGAGAGGAAGTAAAAGTTCCTGCCCGAGCTGTAACTAATAAGTAAGGAGCCAGTGCGAGACATAAGTTAAGAAAAAGGAAATATCCCAAGAAAGATTATGCGAAATATTGATATAAAAATAGGCCAACGAGTAGTTAGTAATTAATCGGGAAGAGCCCAGTTATGGCTAAATAGGAGGTTACAGATGAGTCAGCAGATCGTGTAAGATAAACATAGTAAAACCCAACATGGAGAATTCATCCTCGCAGTAATGTCATTATAATACTTGAGATATATTCAAATAGGAGGCCGGGTAGTTAAAGGTACTGTATGACTGTTATGGGGATAAAAGAAAGTACCACTGGGAAGGCAATCAAAATATCAGTTCAGAAACAACCCTACAACCACAAAGGCACGGATGTAAGCAACTACAAAGGATTATAGGTAAAGAAGGACACTACAAAGGTCCGTAATAAGCTCACAACTTTACGAGAGTCAAGGGTTCTCCCTAAGTACTACAACGAAAGAACTAGCTGAGTAGATAAGGAAGAAGGCTTGAACCTAAGCACAACGACCCAGATAGAAAATGGTCATGTAACAATAGTCTCGCAACAACATTGTAAGCGCTCCAAAGAAAGTGGAACCTACCATGGCTAATGAACGAGAAGTAAAATCTAAAGTAATATTCGAGATCATACGAGTTGCAACAACTCCGAAATGCATGGGAACTAAGATAAGATAAGTATGCATGCAACAAGAGGGCAGAAAGTTCAGGAAAAGCAGTAGCTTACGTTTAAAGAAAGTTGAGAAGGGATGAAAGGAATAATTCAATAAATGATCCAGAGTTAGTTACGTTATAAACGCACTTAAGAGTTTGGAGTATTATCCGTGTGATCACAGCCAACTCCACACTACTACAAACTAGGAAGAGAGGGTCGTAATAGCTTTTACTCGATATAAGGGTCGGGATCGAATTTCTCAGGGAGCTAGAAATTGGAGTTGGGTATCTGTCTAGAATAGAGTTCCGTATTTGTTCCAAATATCACTTATATACATTTTTGGGTTTTCAGTTATAAACTTATTATCAAACTACTAATTTGAACTAGATTATGCTATGAGATAATTGCTAAAGTTGTATCTAATGGTTTAAAAAGCACTAGGGTAGTGACATTCACCTAGGTGGCTAATTGACGGATAATTGCTTCTAAGGCTCGATTGAAATAATTGGGGAAATATGTATAATCGTTTCACAATTTTACCCACTCTCACACCTCTTGGTAGAGAGAGTGATTGTGTCCAATTGACTCTTTCGAGACTAAATGGGTAGGCAAATTAGCTCAAGCAACTAGGGTTCAAGTTGGGTAATTACTCTCTCGAGATTTAACCCTTTAATTGGGACTATCAATTCTCTTGAGTCCATCCATATTCCTTGTTGGGTCAATTTTGGAGACTTAGGTCCTTTCTCTCTCAAGAAGAGCCAAATCAACTTAGCACAAACTAGTGTTTGCAACCACCAATTCATAAATTAAACCATAAAATTGACCCAAATACAAACACATATAGTCAATCTAACCTTAAATTACAACACCCATCAATTACCCACACTAAGGTTGAGCCACAACCCTAGCTAATGGGTTTAGATACTCATGCTTGAACAAGAAAATAAAGAAATAGATGAAGAAGAACACATATTAATTAAACACTAAAGTAAATACATTAGAATCTACTGTTAAAACTAAACTAAAGAGCCCAAAATGGCTACAAAATGAGTCCCACGAGCGCATCTCAAAGTTTGGATTTAACTGATACCCTAAAAATGAAAAAAAAATTCTATTTATATTGAGCTGAAAAAACTGGACAAAAATACCCCTGCGGGGTCAGTGCGGGCCGCACAAAATGGACTACAGCTGCACTAGGCTCTGGGACTTGCAATCTTGGCTCTCTGAACTCAGTCTCCGCGGACCGCGCAGAATGGACTGCGGCCGCGGAGGTATCTAATGCGGTCCGCACAAATATGATCGCGGACAGCGCAGCTTGAACCATTGGAATTTTCACCTCTCAGAAATTCTCTTCCGCGGACCGCACATAATGGTAGTGACGCCGCAGATCCTTCAACGCGGACCGCACAATGTGTACTGCGGCCGCATTGCTTGAAGCTTGGTTTTGCCACTCTCTGAATCTACCTAGTGCAGACCGTATAAAATAGAGTGCATCCGCACTAGGTTTTATGCCTTGAATTATACTCTCTAAATCTCCCTAGTGCGGACCTCACAATGTGTAGTGCGGCCGCACTAGGCCTATTTGTCCTGAGTTTGCATAGTCTTTGATACTTGAGCAGGTTTCACTTCTTTTGAGCCGAACTTTGACATTTTGTCACTTTGTCGATCAAACCTGCAATCAAGCAAAACGTATGAGTTTTTTGGGACTATTTTGTAAGCATTTATAATCAAAGCATAAGCAAGAAGGAGTATAAAACACGTTAAAATCCCTAGTTATCAACTCCCCCAAACTTAAGCTTTTGCTTGTCCTCAAGAAAACAAAATAAGACCCATCCCTTAAGGTAAAATCCAAGAATTTCCAGCTATCCTAAAGTAACCTCAACAAGCATCAATTGAGACTAACAATTGCCCTAAATATGAATGCATCATTAATAACATTTGACCTTTGAAAAATCATGGATCAAGTGTGACACAAGAGCATCAAGAGTTGACTCATTACATCAAAGAACTCTCTCAATTACTTTGGTCATTGTGGAACCCAAACTCACACATCCTCAACTCTCACTAAGCAAACCTCTCCTTTAAGAATATTGGCACACAAATCGAGGCTAATAGGATTTCATTCATCTCTCTCAAGAAAAGGTCACAAGTCCGGCTCTAAGTACCATATGCTTGCCCCTTATATAAGTATCTACTAATGTAAGCTTCATTCAATCTTAAGATCATATAGGGCTTTTGTGGAGTCATTGTGAAGGCTTTTAGGTCAGGGTAGGACATGTTTTTGGTCAAGTGGGTTCAATCTTCCCTTAAGCACTTCTTTTTATTCATTTGGCACAATTCAGTTGACTCTTTGAGTCATTTCACCTCTTTCTAAGGGGTTAGAGAGACACACTGTCACTCTTTCTTATACAATTCAAACCATTTTTCCTTTTTCAACTTTCCATACCTTTCTTTCTTTTGCTTTTATTGAATCCCTTTTTATTCTTTCTCACATTGAGCATTCTTTTTGTATTTTGCTTTCTTTCTTTTTCATTGCCTTTCCTTTTCTTCATTTTTGTGCCTCATACCACTTCGTTGTCATCCTCGTCTCTCCCCCCAAACTTATACTTTTTCCATGTGCTCAAGGAAAGATCAGGTGCCAAGAGAGGGTATATTTTAGAACGGTTATAGGCTTGCAACATGGTACTTGAAAGAAAAAGGTCTAAGGCTCAAAAGGGTTAACTAGGGATTAGGCTATGGAATTTGTTCAACTATTATTTGGATCAAGGAGAGCCTATAATCACTTCTCAAGTGAAATTTCACTTAAGATTTTGCCTCAACAAACATTCAGGGCAAGTTCTAGACCAATGGCTCGGGACTTGGACTTGCAATTCAATTTCTCACCACACAAGCTAAAGAATTGCCAAAGACATAGAGTCGAGGGCCCACAACAACCTTAGATACGATTTGAGCATACTATGCTCCCAAAAAACCACATGATGATTATCGGCCAGCGCAAGAGTCTCAAGGCCACAACTTTCACCATCCTAAACACAACATTTTGTCTTTGACCATGGGATCAAAGGAAAATGTGTTAGGCCCAAGTGAAGCTTTGTTTGAGGTACCCTTAACTATAAACTACCAAAAACAAACAAAAAACCAAAACGGACTCAAACCCTTAAGAAGTTTGTCACGCCATCTATAATTGGGAAGAGTCACCTAGTTCACACAATACTCCACCTTTGGAAAGAACCGTGGCATTAATAAAACCAAAGGCTTATTAAAAATGTCAAAAACAAAACAAAATGCTACGAGCCTATATAAGAAGCTAAAAATGAAATTTTTTTGCGAAAATAAAAAATAGAATGAACATGTACAATAGGGGAATGAATATACAACGGGGAATGAATATATACAATGATGTAACTTTATATACAACCCAAATGAAAGATAAAAAGTTCTATAAAGTAGCTAATTGTAAATTTATATACAGACCAAATGAAAATCAAAGAAAGCATAAACTAAATTAGTATATATACAATCATCCAAAGATAAAATGTAGGGCGCACCCCCGAAAATAAAATCTGGCACTGTCCCCAATGACAACTTAAGAAAATAAACATCAAAAAGTATAAGGAAAGGATATGAAGACTCCCTAAGCCTCGTCCGTCTACATAGGATCATGAGTGGTCACTGGGTCCTCGGTACTCGGGAACCTCAGACTGGTTCTCGATATCCTGCTGCTCAGCTACTGGGACCTGGGACTGGGCTTGGATGGGATGTGGATCTGGTACATCCTGTGGCTGATTGGAGGAAACCCCCAGTGGGTCCGCCAACTGGATAATGGCATCATCTTCTCTCGGGATCGTCCTCTTCCTCTTTGGAGGCCTCTGTGTCTGCTCTAGGACTATGACTGTTGTTGGCACTGCTGCTGGAGCTGGGTACTCAAATAATAAGTTTACAGGCAGCTGGTCTGCCTTCACTCTATCCACATCCACCCGCAACTCCTTCATGGACTCCCTGGAGGCCCGTGTCTTGCGCAGCTTCTTGTGCTCCTTGGCAAGCTTCTTTTGAGCTTTTCCATGTGAATCCACTACCTTTGCCAAATCAGCCTGTGTACTGAGGATCTTCTCCTAGCTGTCATGCATCTTCTTCAAGGCATCCTCGATAGACTGTGGAATCTTTGTTAGTTGAGGAGTCAACTGAGCTGCAATAGTGGAGGTCAAGGTAGACAACTTGGATGAACCTGTATACATCCAATTGTTCAATCTCTGAAGTGTCTGGCTCAGCCGGTGGGCAGTGATAGGATAGGCCCAGGAAGATGGAATCTCCGTGCCAACTGAGGTAGAAGGACCAGGAGGCAAGTCAGCAGCAGTGGAAGGTCCGGAAGGCATGTCAGCAAATGTGGAGGAAGGCTTAGTGGAGGCATCTACCACAACTGGCTCTTCAGACTAGCCAGTTGGGATAGAAGCAGGGGCCTCATAGTTCTTGTCCTTGGGGTTATCTCTCCCCTTGACATCATAGGACTTATTTTCCACCTCCAGGTCCCAGAAATACATAGAGAGGGTGTTGGGGTAAGGGTAGTTCCGGTCATGCTTTGTACCCACTAATGAGATTATGCAGGACATTATATTCCCCACATTAATGGGGTATCCCGCCATGATCGATGCAACCAACACAGCGCAGTGGAGAGGAAGAATCTGGTCATGTGTAGTAGGGTCCAACCGGCTGCAAACAAAGGTCTCCCAACCCCTAGCTTCAAAGTTCAGGGTCCTCTTCAGTATTTTTACCCCCTCAGTCAACCACTTAGGAACGATACCTGGGATTTCCAGGTACTGAGCTAACCATGGACGGACCCCCTCGCCCATATCCAACTTTGCCAAATATAGAGTCTTATCCTCTTCATTGAAGCCCAAATAATCATTCAGAGACTGCCCGTCGAACAACACCTTTTTGTCTCGAACCTTGGTCACTTTGGAACCCTTGACGATGTGGGCCACATTACAATAAAATTCCTTGACCATATGTTCATTTGTATCTATACATTTCTCCATAAATATTTCCCATCCTGGTCTAGTTCTAAATTTACTTTGCACGTCAGGGTTGTGGGGTAGTAAGTCTTTGTCAATAAAACTCCTCTCCGGTATCAAATGCCTCACCGGCCACCACTTTATAAACTTATGATATGCCACTTGGCTCACAAATCTGTCTTCCTATTCATCAGACTTCCAAATTCGGGCAATGCCTCCCACCTAAGGCTCACCACACCCAGCTCCCTGCACCTCCTCCTCATCTCCGCTTGCACTCTCCCCAGATAATGAATCTGTCGGGGAGGTGAAGTCATCCCCACTACCGGTTGCTAACCCCTCAGATAAATTAGAAATGATATTAACCGGCCTCCGGATAGTGGGTGATGGTGGAGGAGTATCATCAGTCAAATGGAAATTGGAGACAAAATAAGTTGGGACTGAGTCGGAAGAGACATCCTTTGACAGTTGATACTCAATCCCCGAGGAATGGGAAGCAGCTCTATCTGCGACTTTTATCAGCTTCCTGGTTTGTTTTATGTTTCCCGAGATTGGGGAGTGAGTTTGACTATTCTCTTTCCTTTGCCCCCTCGAGAGGAATCACCTCTCCCGGGTTGTTTCGATCCTTTGCCTCCTCGTTGTTTAACCATTTTCTGCAAGCACAAACATCTAACTTTGTTAGTATCAACAGATACATTGAGACAAATGTGTATAATGAATTGCAGAACAGAAGCAGAAAGTTGCAGACACAGTTGCAGGAACAGGCCAGTGTGGACCGCACAAAATGGCAATGCGGCCGCACTGAGGCTATCGGGACAGTACAAACACGACCACGGTCCACACAGGTCTAAGTTCCCCAAAAATAGCTCTCTGAATCTCACCACTGCGGCCCGTACAAAATGTTACCGCGACCGCGGTGGGCCAGTGTGGAACGCACAAAATATAGTGCGGCCGCACTGGACAAGGACACCTCTCAGGATCTCATCACCGCGGTCCGCGGAAAGTGGTAATGCGACCGCGTTGAGGCCACCACGGACCGCACAAACACGACCGCAGTCCACGGTGGGTGCCCAAACTTGGCACTAAGTTAGGGTTTGGGATTTTGAAATTTAGTTCAAATTTTTACCTAGATATGGTCCCTACTCAATTATCCAATTAATTATGCTCACCAAGCACACAAAATTTAACATTTACACTAAACTAACCTAAAATTCGAAGAAATACGGGAATGAAGAAGAATACAAAACTAATAGAAAAGAAAATAAAATGAACATAAACAATTAAACAAGGAGAAATGAGTGAAATGTTACCAAATGTATGAGATGAAATGCAAGTAATCAATCTACGCAAGAATTACGGTCATAAGGGATGATGAAAAGTAGTCTAGGGCTCTTGAGAGTTAATTTTGCGAAAAGAGTAAAAGGGGGTCCTTGGGGTTTATATATAGAAAAAGCCGTGGGACCCATTCTTACCTACTAGTGTGGCCCCACATAATGGACCGCAATCTGCACTGGTGTATGTTATCAGTTCCAACTCTAGTAAACCATCGCGGTCCGCATACAATGGACCGCGGCCCGCACCAAATCAACTGCGGCCGCGATGGAAAATTTCAGAGAGCAGTTTGTTACCCTTTTTGCTAGTGCGGACCACACAAAGTGTAGTGCGGCCGCACAGGAAACTTCAGAGACTGAACAATTTTGCAATTACGACATGTACTGTATCAACTCAATCCCTGCAATATCTCACAACTAGTTAGCCCAAAAAATAAATCCTATACTACCAAGAAAATCAAAGAAAACTAAAAGAAAAACACATGGGTTGCCTTCCAAGAAGCGCATGATTTAACGTCGCGGCACTACGCGGGTTACCATCACATAATTTGAAATGAACAACAACCACCACATGGCTATCATCAAACTTCCCAAGATAATACTTGACACGGTGCCCATTCACTCTAAAGACTTCACCACTTTTGTTCTTCAAATCTAGAGCACCAAATGGGGTCACACATACAACATCAAATGGTCCACTCCACTTTGATTTCAGCTTTTCCGGAAACAACCTTAGACGAGAATGGAACAAGAGCATTAAATCACCAACTTTGAACTCCTTTTCACGAGCATATTTGTCATGAAGGTACTTCATCTTGTCCTGATACAAGGACGAACTAGAGTATGCATGGAACCAAAATTCATCAAGTTCATTGAGTTGTTCAACACGAAGATTGGCCACAACATCCCACTCAAGATTAAGCTTCCTCAAGAACCACATGGCCTTATACTCCAATTCCATTGGTAGGTGACATGCTTTACCAAACACCAATCGGTATGGCGACATATCAATTGGGGTCTTGTAAGTGGTTCGGTAAGCCCATAGGGCATCATCTAACTTCTTAGACCAATCGGTCATATTGGCATTGACAGTTTTGGACAAAATGCTCTTGATCTCCCTGTTAGACACTTCAACCTGGCCACTTGCTTGAGGATGATAAGGTGTAGAGACTTTGTGGTTGACACCATACTTGGAAAGCAAGGCATCAGAAGCTCTATTACAAAAATACGTCCTCCATTACTAATGATTTCCCAAGGTGTGCCAAACCTTGTGAAAATGCTCTTCTTTAAAAATGCCACCACACTCCTAGCTTCATTGTTGGGCAAGGCCACGAACTCAACCCATTTTGACACATAATCAACCGCTACAAGAATGTAAGTTTTCCCACACGAGCTAATAAAAGGGCCCATAAAATCGATACCCCAAACATGAAAGATATCAACTTCAAGAATTGTGCTTAGAGGCATTTCATCTTTCTTGAAAATCCCGCCCGCTCGTTGGCATTGATCACATCTCTTTACTAAATCACTTCCATCTTTGAATAAGGTTGGCCAATAAAAACCATAACTCAAAATTTTCGAAGCCATTCTCACCCCTCCATGATGGCTACCATAGGGAGATGAATGACAAGCCTCCAAAATACTCAATTGTTCTTTCTCCGGGACACACTGTCGAATCACACCATCCGTGCAAATCTTGAACAAGTATGGCTCATCCCAATAAAAGTCCAAACTATCCCGCTTGAGCTTCTTCCTTGGGTTAGAAAAGAGCTCACACGGGATTATTCCGGTCACGAGGTAATTAGCAACATCGGCAAACCATGGCATATCATTTATTGACACCGCAAGGAGTTGTTCGTCGGGAAATGAGTCATTGATTTCTAGGCCATCACAAGGCCTCCCCTCCTCCTCCAAACAGGACATGGTCCGCCATTTGATTTTCACTACCTTTTCGGTCCACAATTTCTAGATGAAATTTTTGGAGTAGTAGCACCTATCTCATCAACCTTGCCTTTGAGTCTTTATTTGTCATCAAATACCTAAGGGCAGCATGATCGATGTGCACAATGACTTTAGCCCCCATAAGGTATGGTCGAAACTTTTCCATTGCAAAAACTATGGCCAACAATTCCTTCTCGGTGATTGTGTAGTTCCTTTGAGCCTCGTTTATGGTCTTGCTTGCGTAGTACACTAGGTGAAACATTTTATTAAACTTTTGACCCAAAACAGCCCCAACCGCTACGTCACTTGCGTCGCACATGAGCTCGAAGGGTAAGCTCCAACATGGTGCGGTAATGATTGGGGTAGTGGTCAACTTAAGCTTTAAAAGTTCAAAGTCTTCCATGCATGAATCATCAAACACAAACTTAGCATCTTTCTCTAGCAACTTGCATAAGGGGTTTACCACTTTTGAGAAATTCTTTATAAAACGCCGGTAAAACCCCGCGTGCCCAAGAAAACTCCTCACCCCTTTGACAGGAGTAGGGGGAGGTAGCCTTGAAATCACCTCAATTTTGGATTTGTCTACTTCAATCCCATGCTTAGAAATTTTGTGGCCCAACACTATACCCTCTTCAACCATGAAATTGCATTTTTCCCAATTTAGCACTAGGTTGGTGTCTTCATATCGGGCCAAAACTCTATCCAAATTACCCAAGCACGCTTCGAATGAGTCACCAAACACACTAAAATCATCCATAAACACTTTCAATATGTCTTCCACCATATCAGTGAAAATAGCCATCATGCATCGTTGGAAGGTCGTCGGAGCATTGCACAACCCGAACGACATCCGAGAGAAAGAAAATGTGTCGTATGGACAAGTAAAAGTGGTCTTCTCTTGGTCCTCCGGGGCGATCAAGATTTTATTATACCCCGATTAGCCATTCAAAAAGCAATAAAAAGCATGCCCCGCAAGGCGATCAAGTATTTGGTGGAGGAACAGCAACGGGAAATGATCCTTCTGGGTCATCTCATTTAGCTTCCGGTAGTCCATGCAAAATTTCCACCCGGCAATGGTTCGAGTGAGAATAAGTTCATTTTTGTCATTTGTCACCACAGTCATCCCACCTTTCTTCGGCACACATTGTACCGGAGAGGTCCATGAGCTATCAGAGATTGGATACACCACACCCGTATCTATCCATTTGATCACTTCTTTCTTCACCACCTCTTGCATTGCCTCATTGAGTCTCCTTTGGTGTTCTAAGGAAGGCCTTGCATCCTCCTCCAAAATGATTTTATCCATGCAGAATGCAGGGCTTATTCCCCGACTGTCGGCCAATGTCCACCCAATTGCTTTCTTCCTCCTTTTGAGAACTGTCAAAGTAGCGTCTACCTGCAAGTTAGTGAGGTAAGAAGAAATAATAACTGTTAAAGTGGAATTTGAGCCCAATAACTCATACCTGAGGTATGGAGGAAGTGGTTTCAGCTCCAACACCAGTGGCTCCTCAATAGATGGCTTAGTTGGTGGAGTTTTCCGATTTTCAAGATCCAAGGACAATTTCCTAGGCTTAGAAGAATACGAGCCCATATCATGCAAAGCACTTACGTACTCCACTCTACTAGCATTATCATTAACATCAAGATTTAGAAGCACGGCCTCAAGGGGATCCTCCACGTTAATCATAGAACTTATGTCATCCACTATCACAGCTATGACAATGTCCACAAATAAATACACCTCGGTGCTATTGGGTTGCTTCATGGATTTGCAAACATGGAAGACGACCTTCTCATCTCCCACACGGAAAGTGACCTCACCCACTTTAACATCAACCAATGCCTTCCCCATTGCAAGGAAAGGTCTTTCTAGAATAATTGGGACTTCAAAGCCCACTTCACAATCCAAAATGACAAAGTCGGTCGGCAATATATACATGTCCACTTGGACAAGCACATCATCAATTATGCTCAAAGGTCGCTTCATCGATCTATCCGCCATTTAAAGTCTCATTGAGGTTGCCCTAGGTTTCCTAATTCCCAAAATCTTGAAGACCGAGTATGGCATCAAATTTATGCTAGCCCCCAAATCACAAAGGGCCTTAGCAAAATCCGCACTACCGATAGTGCAAGGGATAGTAAAAGCTCAGGGGTCTTCAAGTTTTGGGGCCATAGAATGTATGATAGCACTCATTTGATGAGTCATTTTAATTGTTTCACACTCCGTCGACCTCTTTTTCGTCACCAAATCCTTCATAAACTTGGCGTATCCTGGAATTTTCTGAAGGGCTTCCACCAAGGGCACACTGACTGTAAGGCTTTTCATCATATCAATGAACTTTTTGAATTGATTGTCACTCTTTTGCTTAGCTAACCGCTGAGGATAAGGCGGAGGTGGCCTAGGCAAAGGTGCCTTGGCTTTGGGCACCACCGGCTCGGGCATGTCAATCACGTGTTCCCTAGACGGGTTCAGGCATCTTGAGATTCCACCTCGTCCTCATTAATGTCTATTCTCACTTCATTGTTCACATTGTTCTCAACCACATCTTCAACTATCAAAGGAACAATTCTCCCTCAACTCAACATTATCATCCACAACTTGCTTATCTTTCGAGGCATGCACATCACCACCTCTCCCACTTCTTGTTGTAACCGCCATCACATGATTGTTTCTACCCTTCGGGTTCACTACCGTATCACTTGGCAGAGCACCCTTAGGGCGAGTATTCAACGATTGAGATATTTGGCCTATTTGCACCTCCAAATTCCGGATAGAGGTATTGTAGGAAGCCAATTGAGCATCGGAATCTTAGTTCTTCTTCATCATTTGCTCAAACATAATCTCGATTTGACCCATATCATTACCCGAAGAACTAGACCCTTGAGATTGAAATGGAGGCAGATTGTTCAGTTGTTGGTACATCGGGGGGCTTTGAAAGCCTTTCCCCCGGTTGCCTTGATTACCATTGTTGTTCCACCCGCCTTGACCGTTGTTGTTCCAATTATTGTTGTTATTCCCATTCCAATTCCCTTGGTTGCCCGAATTGTTGTTCCCCCAATTACCGCCTTGGTTGTTGTACCAATTACCACTACCTTGTTGATTACCCTAATTTCCTTGGGGTCGCCATTGTTGGTTTAAAGGGTTGCCTCGATTGCCTTGATAGTTATTTACATATTGAACCTCTTCACTTTGGTCATAATAACACTCATTTGAAAAACCACCACCATCATCATATTGATCACAATTCCCTTGAGATTGTTGCCCTCTTTGCCTTCTCTTAAACATATTTACTCCTTCCATGCCATTGACTTGGCGAGGATTTTGGACTTGTTGCAATTGCGCCTTCGCCAATTGATTCATAGTAGTAGTGAGCTCTGCAATAGCTTGAACGTGATCATGCAATCCCTCGTGCAAATGGATGACCGTGGGGTCACCTTGGGGCACATTGGCTCTACTTTTCCATGTCGAATAAGTGTCGGTCATTTTATCCAAAATACCACAAGCTTCATAAAGTTGCCTTCGGCCAATTGGTTCACAATGCATTGATTAGTGGTGTTGATGCCCCGATAAAAGGTTTGTTGAATCATCACTTCGG
>MU679252.1:555-22363 GCA_026770625.1 Nicotiana glauca | reverse complement strand
TAGCTTTACCCTCTTTTGATGAATTTCAACCAATTTCCATGTTAGATTTATCATAATCTCATGTATTTAGCCAAGAAAATTACCTCCAATCACCCCCAATCGAAATCACCCTTCAATTCCGTCCAAGGGCTCTCAAACTTGCCCAAAAATGGTTGAAATAACATAAGCCTCGTGGAACAAAAATGAATATAAAACCCTTCTGGCATCAGGGGTTTCTGCTTCTGCAGTCCCCATGCCCGCTTCCGCGCAACCGCTTCTGCGGTTATTATTCGCTTCTGCGGAGTTTCATTAAAACACCCAAGGCCGCTTCTGCGACATAATTTCTGCTTCTGCGGGACTTCACCTCCAGGACAAAGTCGCTTCTGCGATCGCCTGTCCGCTTCTACGGACTCGCTTAAGCGAAAAAGATTCCGCTTCTGCGGAACTACCCTACCAGGCCATAAGCCTTTTTTACGACCATCCTCACGCTTCTGTGGAACCGCTTCTGCGGTCCATTTCCGCAGAAGCAAAAATGCTAGGTACCAGCTGCAACCTGCAATTCCTCAACTCAAATTTCACCCTGATAGCCATCCGAAATCACCCCGAGGCCCTAGGGACCTCAACCAAAAGCACAGACATGGTCCAATACCCTATTCAAACTTGTTCCAATCCTACAAACACATCCAACAACACAAAAATCCTCAATTCTCATCAATTTCAAGCCTAAGTTCTTCTAATTTTTTCGAAACTCGAATTCGATCAAAAACCCGATCAAATCACCTCTGAATCATTTGAAATTTTTCACACACATCCAAAATCACCTAAAGAAGCTAGTGCAACTCTCGGAATTCCATTCCGACCCTCGGATCAAAATTTCACCTACCACCGGAATTCGCCAAAATACTAACTTCGCCAATTCAAGCCTAACTCTACACCGAACCTCCAAAATCAATTTCGATCGCTCTCCTAAGTTACAAATCATCCCCTGAAGCTAACCGAATCACCGAAAATCACATCCGAGCCCTATGACTCATAAGTCAAACTCCGATTGACTTTTTCAAACTATGCCTTCCTTAAAGAGACTAAGTCCCTCATTTCTACCAAAACCAATCTGAAACAACTATAACACACCAAATACTTATAATGAAACATGAAGAAATATAAAATAGGGGAAACGGGGCGGTAACTCCTGAGACGATGGGTCGGGTCGTCACACTCTACCTTATTTGCCATCGCTATTGGAGCTGGTCCTTGATTCTTGTTCAACAATATAAGTATCTGTTGATATTGTTCTTGAGTAAAAATGGGTGCAGATGCTTAAACCCCTGCATGTCCAGTGTTTGTTGTTCTAGTAGAATACATTTCTTCTCTAGATTTTACATTGGCACTATGTGCCACTACTGAAACATCATTGTATCATCCTCTTCTCTTATTGTTAGTGTTAAAATTGGCCCCGATAGAATAACTAATCAGTTTATAACAATTCTCCTTTGTGTGTCCCTTCATATGAAAATAGTCACACTGCAGATTTGCATTCCTCCTAGGCCTTATATTAGAGATGTTAATCGAGATCATGGCACTAGACTCTCCTTCCATAGGTGCACTTCCTAAAATTGCACTCTATACCCCTAAATTACTATTCAACCTCTGGCTTTCCTCCTGAATAAGCATTGAATAAGATTGATTAATTGTAAGTGTCGGTTTCATCATCAGGATTTGGCCCCTCTATGGAGAATATGTGCCATTCAACCCCACTAAAAACTTCATCAACTTTTATTGGCATAAAAACTTAACAAACTCCCTAGACTTCATACAATCACAGCCCGAGAATGGTATAATCAACTCAAGCTCAACTCAGAGATCATTTAATTTTTAGTAACAGATCGATACACTCGATATTCCCTGATTCAAACAACTAACCTCTTTGTTCATGTGATACACCGTAGTTGCATTTACTTTATCAAACCTCTCTCTAAATGTTGCCCAAACTTTTTGCACATCCGAGGAGTAAATAATTCCTTTCCTAAGTTCCTCTGCCATTGAACTCATGATCCATGATGGTACAATGTCATTACACCGATCTCACTAGTGCAATCTGAGCGCATCCACTCCATATTTCTCTGTAGTACAAGTTCCATCGATGAAACCTATTTTGTTCTTCACCAAAAGTGACATTTCCATAGAGCAACTACACTCTGAGTAATTTTATCTTTCGATCAACAATTGAGGAACCAACGCTACTCTCGGCATATCTGAGGGATGAACAAACTTTGGATCGTTGCAATCAAGCAATTTAGTGCTTGCGTGTCACATTCTGACTTCGGTGTGGGGAGAATCACTCGGTTATTGATAAAAAAATTAGGGCAAGGATGAAAATCTAAGAAGAAGAAACTGGCTTTAGAGAAATTGAGAGCAACTAGAAACTTCAAACTCTAGACCGTAGTGGACATGCTCTGATACCATGTCAAAACTAGCCTAAATATGCCATGGAAGTGGACTCAAGGTCTAGTGAGAGATAGAGAGAGAAATATAAATTGTAGAGAGAGAAAAAAATATATGTTGTATTCCGTCGGCTATGTTTCCAATTATAATTTGTAACTATTATATACTAATTCATTAATGTGCTAACTAACTAATTAACTAAATGATGTATCTAGAGGAGTATACATTAAATAACACTATGTACAAGACGTCTCAACTACAGTTTATATCTCTACACTCTCCCTCAAATTGAGAATGAAAAATATTTTTCATTTCCAACTTAGACAATAGGAAGGCATGCTGCTGATGTCCTAGGAGCTAGGTCAAAATATCTTTTGGTTGTTTCTGACTTGATTTTTTTATTTTTGAACTTGCAAACTAAAAGTTTACAACAATTAAAATTTTAGTGTTTATTGCTGCCAAATGCCAATGAAGCAAATTGCCTAAAAAACTAACACATTAAGCTTAAATAAGTCTAATAAATTCAAAAATAATACAAATTGTCTCAAATGAACTAAAATACGAATTTTGTGGAAGACGCTCAAGAGAATCCTCGATATACTTCCTTAACCCATATGTGCACTTCCTCTTTGGATGAACATTAAAGACTCGACCACGGTGCTTGCACTCTACTTTATAAATTTTTTCATTATCTTCTACCACCTCAAAGTGTTCCCAAACATGTAAGCGCACTTTAGGAGCACGGGGCATGATTGAACCTGAACCTAACAAAATGATATCACACTTCACTTGTTAATTATAATTTTGTAGTGGTTATCGTAAATAATTGATAAAATTGAAATAATAATTAATTGATAACTTGAGAGCAATAAGCAATTCAATAATCAAGATGGAATTGAGAGAGAATTAGAGTAGAAGAAGATATCAAGTTGTGAGAAAAAATGAAGAAGAAGGGCTATTTATAGTTTCTAAAAGGCTAAAAATATAATTTATCAATAATGAGGTGTAGGGGCTATTTTAGCAAGGGGTGAGACGAAATGACTAAAAGTGCAAAAAATGGCCGTTGCCCAATGGTCATTTTTCATTTTGATTGTTGTCAACAATCAGAATTTAAAAAAAAACATAAAAAATTTGCAACGGTAATTGGGGCTAGACCTGGCTGGAACCCTGGCTAGTTGGGTTCCAATACACCGGTACAAAAAAAGTCTGACCCCGTCTGGAACAACCCCCTACCCTAGCCAATTTGTCTCATCCCTTGTCGGACCGGGCTGAACGGGGTCTTACCGGGATGTTAGTGAGCCAGTTCGGGCCAGCCACATTAACATCTTTACCTAATGCTAAGGTTTTGTTAAAGAAGATAAAAATCAGGATACACTAATTATATTTTTGTAACGAAACGATTGATCATTTTGAAAATTTGCATTACATTCGGTGGTTTAAAGTCTCGAACAACTTCGTATTATGAATTATGACGTGCATGCGTTGTCACGTTCATATTTCGGATGATTCGAGATTGATTTGGAAGAACGATACTTGCTTTAGAAGCTTAAGTGAAAAGAGTTGAACTGAGTTTTGACTTTTATGTAGATGACTCCAAAATGGTATGATGATTCCAATAGTGTATGGTGATTTTGGATGTTGGCGTGCGTACGGATTTGGATTTGGTGGTCCGTAGGATAATTTGAAGCATTTTGGCAAAAATTGGAAAGTTGAAGTTTTGGAATATTAAAAGGTTTTACCGAGAGTAGAATTTGTTGATATCGAGTTCAGATTTCAATTCCTCGAGTTGGATTAGATTTGTTATGTCATTTGGCACTTGCATGCAAAATTTGACGTCATTTCGGGTTGATTTAATATGTTTCGTCACAATTTTAAGAAATTGGAAGATTTGAAAGATCATAAGTTCGATTCGTGGTGCGATTCATAGTTTTGATATTGTTTGATGTGATTTGTGTCCTCGGGTAGGTCCGCATTATATTATAGAACTTTTTGATATGTTTCGACAGGGTCCTGGGATCTAGGGCGGATTTCGGATAGTTAAAGGCTTGGAATTTGGACTTAGGAAAAATTCTGGGCTGCTGGTTCTGGTGCGTCACACCTGCGAATTTTGGTGTGCATGTGCGTGACCGCTTTTGCAAGCGATTGGTCGCTTTTGCAACATTAGTTCCACCATGTTGAATCGATTCTAGATGATGTCCTCTTCTGCAGAGTTTGAGCCGCTTCTACAAAATCGCAGATGTGAAAATATGGTCGCAAGTGTGATCGATGTGGCAAGTGATGTCCGCAAATATGGCGAATTGCCTCGCACAAGCAAAGGCGCAGGTGCTCATGTGTGTCCGCAAACGCGGTACTCATTGGCAAAATCAAATAAGTCGAGGGTTTGGTGTCAAGACCAAATCCTCCCTCCGTGAAATGTCTTGACGACAACCAATAATAAAATAAAACCTTAACAACTAACAGCAACAAATAATTTAAATAAATGATAGAGATGTCGCTCGGCATACACAAAAATCAACTCTCAAATATACACAAAATCTTTCCAATACCCGGAACACCATAAGTCACATGCTTCTAAGATTTGTCTAAATGTTCTATACATCAGTATCTAGAAGGAGTAAGGAAGAACAACACAAAAGAGATAGAGGGGTACTCCAAGGTCTACGGACGCAAGCAAATGTACCTTGAAGTCTCCGGAGCAGCAGCAACAATGCAACTAAAAATGAGGCTGGTAGGAGGTACCTGGATCTGCACACAAAAATATGTGCAGAAGAGTAGCATGAGTACACCACAATGGTACCTCGTAAGTGCCAAGCCTAACCTCGGTCGAGTAGTGACGAGGTCAGGTTAGAGCCCTACCGGTGTGTGTGTGTGTGTGTGTATATATACACATATACATACATATATATATATATATATATATATATATATAAAATAAAGAAGATAGAACGAAATCACAGTATAATAAAAGACTGAATCTAATAAGAAGGAAAATCACAGAAGAATAACAATACAATACACAAAAATAATAACAGGGGATCCCCCGAGATACTGTCTCGTATTTCCAAAGGTAAATGTGCAGGGGGATCTCTCGGGATACTGTCCCTTTAGTCCCAAAGTAAATGTGCAAGGAGATTTCCTGGGATACCGTCCTGCAGTCCTAAAGTAAATATGCAGGTAGATCTCCCGGGATACTATCACGTAGTCCCAAAGTAAATATGCAGGGGGATCTCCCGGAATACCGTTCAGTAGTCCCAAAATAAATATGCAACTCAAATAGTGGAAGAAACAGTTACAACAAAAAATCCTACAATTTAGGCTAAGTACAAGTCAAGGAAAAAAAAAGTCAAGGAAAAAAAACAAGAATCCACTAAACATGCTGCACAAAGTTCAGGTAAGCCTTTAAGATACGTAGACATATTATTCTGGATAAACAGGATAACTGCAAATGCTAGTATAACTCAATTAAGTAGAAGCAGGTTAATACTCAGTAAAAATCATATTTTACCACAAATAGCCAATTTACGCACTCGTCACCTCACGTACACGATGCTCACATATCACAACAGTACCAAAATCCTAAGTGGAGTTCCCCCACACAAGGTTAGACAATTCACTTACCTCGAACCAAGCTCAATCAATCGGTAACGATGCCTTTCCCACGAATATCCAACTCTGAATGGCCTATGTCTAGCCAAAACCCATTACATACTATAAATATAACTATAAGAAACTAATCTAATTAATGAAATCAAGGCTTAAGCAAGAAATAAGAAAATCGCCTTAAAAGGTCAACCCGATCCCACGTCTCGGAATTGGGTAAAAGTCACAAAAAATGAACACACATTCACTCACAATTTCACTCGTACGAAAATTATCCAAATTTGATATCAAAGTCCAAAGCAAATCTCAAAAAAATTAGTTGAAGAACTTCCAACCCTTTTTCCCCAAATTTCTCACCCAAATTCCTTAATTTAACGATGAAATCAACTATAGATTAATGGAATACAATCAAAAATAGGTTAAGAATAATTACCCCAAAGTTCTCTCTGAAAACTCCTTGAATTATCGCCATAATCCTAGCTCTCAAACTCCCAAAATTGAAAATGGGGTAATGCCCTCGAACTTGGCCCTTTCTGCCTAGCGATTTTGCATCTGTGGGCCTATAATAACACCTGTAATGCCGTACCTGCTGGAATTCCATCACAAGTGTGGATATGACTAAAAAGGCTAGGTCCTCTTCTGCGGTAAGGTGGCCACACCTGCGCGTGCGCACCTGCGGACAATTATCTGCTCCTGCGGGTCCACAAGCGCACCTGTGAGTATCGCAGATGCGGCAACACCATCGCACCTATGAGCCCTGGAAACTCATTTTGATTCTGTTTCTATGGTTTCCTCTCCGCACGTGCAATCCTGCACCTACATTCTGGCCACCGCAATTGCGAAAACACCAGAAACCAGAAAACCTCAGCAATTGCATAAGTCCAAATTTCAATCTATTAAGCATCTGAAACACACCCGAGGCCCCCAGGACCTCAACTAAACATACCAACAAGTCCTAAAACACCATACAAACACTTAGTCGAGCCCTCAAAACACGTCAAACAATAGCAAAATAACGAATCACCCTCCAATCCAAACTTAATGAACTTGAAACTTCAAATTTATACGATCGATGCCGAAACCTATCAAACCATGTCCGATTGACCGCAAATTTTGCACACAAGTCATAAATGATACCAAAAACCTACTCCAACTTTCGTAAATCCAATCTGACCCCGATAAAAAAAATTCCACTACTAGTCAAAATCTACAAAAATTCGATGTTCGCCATTTCAAGCCTAAATCAACTACATACCTCCAAAACACAATCTGGACATGCCCCTAGGTCTAAAATCACCCAAAGGAGCTAACGGAACTGACGAAATTCCATTCCGAATTCGTCTTCGTACAGTTTTGGTTGTGGTGAAAATCCTAAGACTAAAGCTTCCATTTTAGGGACTAAGTTTCCCAAAACCAAAAACACCCCCCTATGATAACCAAAAAGGTCATCACTTATTTTAAAAGTAAATTCTATATTCTGAGGCCTTAAAAACCTCTTTCAGCATCACCTCGATTTTGCGTGCGCAGTCCGAACACATAGCTGGAAAGCCATATTGTGAAAATATGTGAAGATGACCAATTTTGATTTAAAATTAATTTAAGTTGACTCCAGTTAACATTTTGGGTAAACAGACTCAGACCTGTAATTTGACGGTCCCGGAGAGTTCATAGAAAAATATGGGACTTGGGCGTATGCCTGGAATCGAATTCCGAGGTCCCACGCCCGAGCAATGAATTATCAAAGAAAATTGTTTTCTAGAATAGTTGTGAGTTTTTTTAAATGAAATGAGTTTAAAACTTGATGGTATCGGGCTCATATTTTGGTTCCAAAGCCCGATACAGGTATTATATATGATTTAAGATGAGTTTGTGAAATTTGGTAAGAAACAGACTGGAAATTACGTGAATCGGACCGTATTTGAGAAAAATGGAAAAATTGAAGTTTTTATGTGATTTCATGATTTTGGTGCTAAATTCATAGTTGTTAATGTTATTTCAGTGATTTGAATGCACTAGTAAGTCCGTATGGTATTTTTGAGGTAGTGTACATGTTTTGTTTGAATCCTCGAGGGCTCGGGTGAGTTTCGGATAGGTCTCGAGAGGTTTTTGAACTTATGGAAATTGTAGGTTTTTGTTGTCTCAGTGCATAGGGTTTTGTTCTTCGCGTTCGCGTGGCCCCACTCGCGAACGCGTAAGGCAAATTCCTCAGGTGCCAGTTTTTTTCTTTGCGAACGTGAAGTTGAGGGGGGAGTACCCTTCACGAACGCGTCCAGGCACTCGCAAACACGTAAGGCAATTGGCCTGGGGGAAGGGGTTCTAACTTGTTCTATGCGAACGCGGCCACTGGCTTACGAACGCGAACACTCGAGGAGTCAAAGCTCTGTGAACGAGAGCCTAAGGTCTCGAACGCGAAGGTCACCTAGGCCTAACTCATCACGAACGCGACAGGCCTATCACGAATGCGATGAAGGAATATCCAGTGATTTTAAAACAGAAGCAAAAATGAGATTTAACAAAAATTTCATAACTTCTTCTTCCAAACTCCAAATTGGGCGATTTTTGAAAGATAAATTCACCACAAATTCATAGGTATGTAAATCTTAGACTCATTTTCTTCAATTTTCATTAACACCCATTACATTTCTAGGCCTAAATCATATGCTTAAGGGTAGAAAATAAAGGATTTGGGTAGAGTTAGGGCTTTTTGTATAATTGGTATTTAGATCTCATTTTGGGGTCGGATTTTGGAACTAATTACATATTCGGGCTAGTGGATGAATGGGTGATCGGGTTTTGGTCAGAACCTCTTGTTTTCACCAAGCAGGCCCGGGGTCGATTTTTGGCTTTTTGGGAAGAATGATAGAAAATCTATAATTAAGCATTGAAAATGGATTGTTTAGCGTTTATTGATGTTATTAAGTCGATTATGTCTAGATACGATTGATTTGGAGCCAAATTCAAAAGGAAAAGCGGTGTTTGAGGCTTGAGTTGGCCATGGAAGTTTGAGGTAAGTGTTTGGTCTAACCTTAGCTTGAGGGATTAGGAGTCGAGTCTTATTTGCTACGTGTTAACTGTAGAGTACGACGTATAGGCATGGTGAGGAGTATCTATATGTCGGTGTCAAGCATGCCTGTGAGTCTTGTATTGTAATTATTATGACTCCATTATGGTTCATTGCGCTTCATACGAGGATTTTTATTATTGTTCCCTTCCCGGGATGTTATTATCATTAATATTCCCTCGCCGAGATGTTATTATCATTACTGTTCCCTTACCAGGATATTATTATCATTTATGTTCTCTTACCGAGATGTTATTATATTTACTACCCTTGCTGGGATGTTTGTTTTTAATATTATTATACCCTTGCCAGGATTCTTTGATTGGTGTAATGGGAACGGGTTGCATGCCTGCAATGGTAATATATGGAATGGGAGTGGGTTGCATGCCTGCAATGGTAATAGATGAAATGGGAGAGGGTTACAGGCCTGAAATAGTGATATGTGAAATGGGAGCGGGTTGCACGCCTGTAATGGTAATGTCAGAAATGGGAGTGGTTACACGCCTACAACCGTATCATATTAAATGGGATCGGGTTGCACGTCTGAAACGGTATTACGTGTGTACCTGTTCTTCTATTTCCTTATTTTGCTGGTAATTGATTTAGGGCATTTCGTATGTTTCTATATAATTGTTCTGTTGTTATCTGTTACTCTCCGTAGCATGTTCCCCCGCCCAACTTTAGTTGTAATTATCTATTTCTATTTTCGCTGTATATGATTTAACTACATAGGTTTATTTGGTACCAGCACATGGGGTCGGTTTTGCTGATACTACACTCTGCACTGTGTATAGATACCGATACCGGAGCATTTGGACCACAGTGAGTGTGCTGTCTTCAGTCCACACTGGCGACCCGAGGTAGTCCTGCAGACGTCCGCGGGCCTTGGCGTCTCCTCCTATCTTATCTCTTGCTTTTTTTATTTATTCATAGATGAACTTTGTATTTCATTCAGACTTTGTTTGTAGCATTCTTAGACTTTCTGTGAAGCTGTGACTCCAGTTCTGGGTAGACTTGCTTAAGCGATTGTATTGGACATACTCAGTAGTTTTATAGTTTTTTTCCGCTTGTTATAATTTCCATTGTATTTAAATTATTGCTCATAATTGCTAAAGGATAAAAAGGGAAATAAAGGTAAATTTATCGAGTAATCAGCTTGCCTACCTCACAATAGTAGGCGCCATCACAACTTTCGAGGGTGAAAAATCCGGGTCGTGATCCCCCCCAAGTCACATAAGTAGAAACAGATACGGGGAAAATAGAAAATAGAGGATCAGGGCTATTACTCTCAAAACAACCGGCCGGGTTATTACATTTGGCCATTTTTTTCAAATTTTGAGATGTAAACGTCGGATTAGGCAATTTTTGAGGGGTTCTTCATGTGGTTGTTTGGGGTAGGTGATCTTTATCTGGATTTGATTTTATTTCATGATTTTATCTTTGTTTTAATCATTAAATTAGTTAATTGAATGGGAGAAATGAGAATTTTGTAAAAATCTTTCAAAAATGTAAATTGCGGATTTGAGGAGTAATTTTGTTGCGACCAAAACATTCAGCAAGTGTACGCGATCGACAAATAATATAGTAGTAAGTAAAGTATCGTTCCCATGAGGATTTATGATCAACTTATCAACTGATGAAGACTCAAACAATTATCAATTCAAGGTGATTTATCTCAAAATACATAAATAACCAATTTACAATTTATCTAGTAATTAAACGATAATACAACACAAAATTACTACGACAGTTATGCAGTTTTATTTTGACAATTTATATAAAAGATATTCCAGGGTCATGGGCTTGCTAGAGATCATGCTACTTTCTTAGCTTAGGATTGATTTCTTAAAATTATCTGGGTTATTGATTATAGGGTTAATAATACCAATAAGAATCTATCAAATTCGTATGCGCCTGTTCAAGCTAAATTAATACATATATGTCTATGGCATTAATATTAACTAAAAAGCATTCACAATTGCTATCTTTCAACCAAACAAGGTAATTGAGTATATGTCTATCTTAATCGCGAATCTTTCACCCGATGCCCAGGATTCAGATCTTGTTCTATTTGATTCTATATGCAATGAAGAATTTTCTTTTTCAAGTTTAACTCAAGATTCATAAATAGTATTTCACTGTTAGCTACGCAGTAAAATAATTAATAGCAGAATCAAATAAATAACTCATAACGATAAATTTAAGATCTTCAATCTAAACTTCAAACAACATAATCATGTAACAGCCATGACCCCAGAATATTTGGGTTTTTAGTACTCATATTTATACAAATATCAAAAATATAAGTATTAAACATAATATAAGTAAATACTAGGAGAAGGTATAGAAAAACTCTTCCAATCCTTGCTCCAAGTTGTTGTTTCTCTTGATTCTCTACTCCAAGATGAATCTCCTTCTTCTCCTCTCTCTAAAAATCTAATTCTCCCTCAATAATGGCAGCTTCTACCTTTCAAGATTGTGTGTGAAGCGGGTTTTGATAATTATGTCCTTTTTAGTCTGAAATAGAATATTTCTGCGAATTTTACACACCCGCGGTGCGCCCCACGACACCCCGGAAGACGCGTACATGGATTGCACAGAGGCAGAATACAATTTTAACGGAGCAAAACAATTCAGCGCAACTTTTTGCACTGCCGTGCCTCCCTACACGGCGCGACAGTGTATTATTCTTCGCTGCTTCATTTTTTCTCTTGTTTTTCTATTCGGACTTGCTATTTGACCCCCAAACACGGTTCCGACTTGATTTATTTAACTTTTAATCAGACTTCAAAGCCCCAAATTAATCAAAATCATCCCAAATATAAATCATAAGTCGGAATTGCTTCCTGCAAGACATAAAGCATGAATTTAGTATAATTCATTGTCATTTAAGCTCAAACCATTGTAAAATGCAATAATTAAAGTGTTGTTACAATGGCTAAAACATGAGTTTTTAGCCTATGATCAGCATACCACACTTAAAGCCTTGCTCGTCCTCGAGCAATTAACATACACTTCACATAGGGATGACCTTTTTATCAAACAATTTCTTCCAACAACACATGCCGATACTTAGGTACCAATTCATAATAATTCAACCTCAAGACATGACTCCAAAGTGCCACGCACTTTTATAACTTGCTTACTTACTCTTACATAAGGGTCAAAACTTTTTCTTTCTTTTATAAATCATGTGCCCTCCCACAAATAATATAGAAACTCAAAATAGGAAGAATTAACTCACTCTCAGAATTGAAATTCATGTGCAACAGATGATATACCATATGCTTGCCCCTAGTGTAATACTCTACTAATTGAGCTTATTCAGTTAAGGATCAAGTAGGACTTTAATTGGTTGTAATGCAGGATGCAAGAAGAGTGTAATAAATATAGAATGTAGTAGCTACACCTCTTTGAGCATTTCCATATACACAACATATTTCAAAATTTCAGCATCACTCATATGTTAAACCATCTCCAGCCTTTTTGAGATTTTTACATACTAACAACAAATTTCATTTTCTTCAAGCATCATAAGTTAGGGAATATTATTAATGAAAATTCATCCCATATATATATATATACATATATGAATTATTCTTCACTCTTTTTTTTTCAAACATATAAACCAACCAATTGCTTCTCAACTTTTTCAACATTAAGTGCTCATGAGAGATAGAGGTTCAAACAACTGATATATTTACATAAATTGGTAAGGTTTATAACGTGGGTAGCAAAGAAATAGAATGGCTCAAAAGGTTTGACTAAGATATATACAACTAGGTGGGAACAATTATAAAAGTGGTTCAACAAAGAAATGTCTATATCATCTCTTAAACTGAATAATGCTACTATTTTGCTTTGCAAAACACTTGGGGGCAAGTTCTAGATATCAACTATTATACACAGAATATTTCAGCAATCCTTACTCACACATTGGCACACAACTCACTCAAGCTTGGATCTTTCTCGACCCTCTAGTCAAAGTAGTTAAGTATAGTCATAAATACACAATTTAATCCACTTACTTTAGAATCAAGAACTAAGGTTGAACATCACAAATAAGATACCTATCACTTCTACAGCATGTGTATTTGAGGAGATTAACTCTTGTCAGTTAGGAACTTTTTATTCAATTAAAATAAAACAATTACACTACACCCGGTTTAAATACACCCTTAAAAAAGAACCGCGTCATAAAGAAAAACCAAGGGCAATTATTTAAATTGAACCAAAACTGGCATACACTAACTAAAACTAAAAAAAAGAAATAGGATTACTTACTATCTATCAACACTATAATCTAACAAAACAAATAAAAGAAACTTTAGCAAACTAAAGAAAATCAAACAAAATAACTAAATACAATCAAACAAAATCTAAAAATATAAAAGTGAATACATTACAATAGGGGAAAACCACCCCACACTTAAAAAATGCATTATCCCTAATGCAAAAGATCAAAATAAATCAGAAAAGAGAGATTCCCCGAGGCCATTGGCCTAAGCATCTTCTTCTTCAAAGGTTCTCAAATATTCTTCGTTATCTAAGGAAATAGAGTTCACATCTTCATCAGGTGGAAATTGTCCTTGCTGAGCCATTCCTAACCACTGTTGAGTGAAAGGAGATAGAGGGTTATTTTGTTGTAACTCTTCCAAGTTCACTTCCCTTCTAGAGGCGCGAAGGCGCAAGTCAGCAAATAATAATTGTACAGTTTCTTCCACGCGCATAAATCCTTGATCAGAATTAAGTGCAGTAGCAGAAGGATCTATCACAGTTGTGACATCAATTGCCCTGATAGGAAATGTTGCTTCTATCTTTCGATCATAGTGAAACTCTTCTTCAATCAAGTGCGCCCGCAATAGCTGATTGATCATACTCGGATAGTGTATGTGGCGTCCCCCAAAAGGTCTCACCTTTGACATTTATTCCACCATAATCTTCCCAAGATCAACCTACATTCCTGTTAAAAATGCGTAAATCAAGAAAACCTTTAATTTTGATACATCTGTATCACTTTGTGTCAGCATGAGTTTTGCATTTATTATCTTCAAAATAACTCTTGCAGGACGCCGGAATGTTCCTTTTTTTCATCTCCTTGTGGAACTTATTTGAATGTCTAGTCCACACGACAAATGAATCTGCACCACATAGCTGTCTTCGAATATCTGGTTAGTCTGGTCTACGAAGAAACCTCTGAAATAGCTTATGTGAATGCTCTATGAAACCCATTATTTGATTTATAACCTTTGAAGAGAATGGGATCATTTTGTTTCAGACCCTTATTTGGTAGCTTGCATCTAAATCACCTCCTGGTTGCCAATTAACATAAAATTCTTTAACCAAGTTGATGTTTACACTATCGCCTTGGCGAAATAACCCTTCAAAACCCAAAGCTCGGATGTTAGTATATATTGCATTATACTTACAAGCAAGCTTTGTTTCATCTATGGCAACTTCAGAAGTTGGTGTCACTGCAGGAGAAAAGGATTGGAACCATTGTATTGTATGGACTGGAATAGCCCTTATGCCATATTTACACTCTGGTACCTCACCCGCATCAGGATCAAAGTGTTCCTCTTCCTCCACAACTGGTGTTGGAGGTGGTGCCCTTCTACCCCCTCTTCGTCTAGAAGATGCAACCTCAGGTAGGCCAATGTTTGATCTTTTGCTTGGGCGTCGAGACATTATATCTCTACAACATGATATATTAGTTAGAAACAGAAAAATCATTTTAAAAGCAAGTGGAGTAAATACCCTACACTTATGTTATTATCATGTTGATACTTAGCATATATAATAGGGATTCCGACTACTCTATTCTTTAATTAGAATGATATAATGCTTATCAGCCTATCCAATCATTAGAAAGAACTGCAACAGCTAAAAAGAAAATAATATAAAGCAATCAAAAACTAGACTAAAAACATTGAAACTAAACATAAAGAGA
The DNA here is from genome assembly GCA_026770625.1 of Nicotiana glauca. NCBI lineage: Eukaryota > Viridiplantae > Streptophyta > Magnoliopsida > Solanales > Solanaceae > Nicotiana > Nicotiana glauca. Next base: position 7,331 of record MU679252.1, on the reverse strand, counting down.
AACTAGTCTATTTTATTAAATTCTGAAAATTATTAAATAAAATATACTACATAGGTACATTAGCATGAATCTTACATCTCATCTTTACAATAAGCAAGCGAAAATCATGGTTTAGCTTAATGTTATAGTTGTTATCAATAATAACATCTCACAATGCAATTTGCTTTTTATTTTACGACATTACTCAATTTCATGTCATTTAGACATCTTATCAAACACATTGTGAGCATGTCTTGCACTTCTCAAATTTTATCTTGAAATGAGGTTAATTCACCATATCAACAACCACATATACGTCACTCGCAACTACAACATCACCACATCTCCACAATAATATTCAAAGCATAATTTTTCACTTTCTTATATTTATTTTCGAATTAGTATACCCCTCAACAATCTTCGAGAAGAAATTCAACTCTTTTCACCTCAACACACATTCAAATCCTCCATAACCACAAAAAGAATATACATGCTAAGCTTCTAATACTAATTTCAACAATATTAACAAAAGAAACTAAAAGAAAAATAAAAACATAAATCTTGCTAGGGTTTAAACAAATATACTTGAAAATAAGAAATAAATACACAATGAAATACTGCTAGATTGAACAAAAATAAAAGAGAACACTTACCTTGCAAAAAGAAGAGGATTTGAAGATGGATTTGTTGAGTGAATTTGATTGTTTGGGTGTTTTTGAGTTTGAGAATTAGAGAGGAAAGAGTTTGAGAGATGAAATAATGAAAGAAGGGGTAGGGGTTTTCGGATTTAAGGCAAAAAAAATATTATTATTTTTTAATTCAAATGGCCTACCGCCCCCACCCCCTCCCTCGCAGCGCCCCCCGCAGCGCGTTAGGCCAAATTTACCAGCTTGCTCCGAAAATTTTGCATTTTGCCTCGTCTTTGCATTTTTGCCTAGCTCGGTGTGGGGCACGACGCCCTATGCGATGCGGTAGGCTAAATTTTTGGAGGGTTAGCCTATTTTTCGATATTTTTTTTAGCTCACTACTTACCCCCAACATCATTATACACTGATTTTTATTCAAAATTCATGCCTGCACCTTATTAAAAATATTAAATCATCTAAAATCTAATATTTCTAAACTACAATCAAAAAGTTAATGATGTTAGTGACTGAGTTGCCTCCCAAAAAGCGCCTAATTTAACGTCGCGGCACGATGCCATACTTTATTAAAAATCCACCAAATCTATCGACGTCTTGTGACGTGCAATGTTACCACCCTAATAATGTTTTATTCTCTAGCCGTTACCAGGAAAGTGCCACTCGAGTTCGTATCACGCAATTCTACAGCTCCATGAGGCCTCACACTTGCCACAGTAAAAGGACATGCCTAACGAGACTTAAGCTTTCCAAGGAAAAGCTTCAATCTCGAATTGAACAAAAGAACTTCTTGCACAAGCTAAAACTCTCAATGTTGAATGTGTTTATCATGCCACCTCTTAGTTTATTCCTTATATAATCTGGCATTTTCATATGCATGCAATCGAAACTCATCAAGCTCGTTGGGTTGCAGCAACCTTTTCTCTCCAGCTGAGTACATATCCATGTTCAGCTTTTAATTGCCCAGTAGGCTTTGTGCTCAAGCTCAACGGGCAAGTGACACGCCTTACCATAAATTAATTTATACGGTGAAGTACCTATGGGAGTCTTATATGCAGTTCTTTATGCCCATAATGCGTCATCTAGCTTCTCGACCCAATCCTTTCTATTTCCACTTACTGTTTTCTCCAGAATCTACTTCACTTCTCTGTTTGAAACTTCTACTTGACCACTAGTTTTGGGGTGATAGGCAGTGGAAACCTTGTGCTTAACTCCATACTTGGCAAGAACATTATTCAGCAATTTGTTGCAGAAGTGAGTTCCTCCGTCACTTATCAACACTCTTGGAGTTCCAAAGCGTGTGAAGATATGCTTCTTGACAAAGCTTACCACAACCTTTGCATCATTAGTAGGAAGAGCAATTGCCTCAACCCATTTAGACACATAATCAACTGCAACCAAAATGTATCTGTGACCATTAGAATATGGAAATGGGCCTATGAAATCAATTCCCCAAACATCCAAAAGCTCTACTGCCAAAATGTTTTGCAACGGCATCTCGTTCCTCTTTGTGATTGTACCTGTTCTTTAATACATGTCACATTTTTTAACAAAAGCATGAGCATCTTTGTAACGACCTGACTGGTCATTTTGAGAAATATATTAAGCTCCGTTCAGCGACATAAGGTCTGGAACAGCTTCAAAATATGAGTATCGACTTGCGTGCATGGTGGAATTCGGTTTTCGGATGGTTTAGAGTCAAATTGGAAGAAGAATCTAGTTTTGGAAGTTTGAACAGTGAAAAGTTGACCGGAATTGGACTATTGGGTAAACTACCCCGGAATGGGTCGTGGATGCTTGCAACAGCTTTGTATGGTGATTTTGTACTTAGGCGCACGTCCGGATTTAGACTTGGAGGTCCGTAGAGTGAATTGCGACACTTTGACGAAAATTGGAAAAGTTGAAGTTTGGGAAATGAAGAAGTTTGACCCACAGTTGCCTTTTGTGATATCAGGGTCGGAATGTGATTCCGAGAGTTGGAGCAGCTCCATTATGTCATTTTGGACTTGTCTGCAAAATTTGGCGTCATTCCAAGTTGAATTGATGGGTTTCAACATGCGATTCGATATTTGAAGATTTGGAAGTTCATAAGCTTGATTTTTGGTTTGATTCGTCATTTCGATGTTGTTTTACGTGATTTGAAACTTCGAATGAGTGCGTGTTAGGTAGTATGACTTGTTTGTGTGATTAGACGGGGTCCCGCGAGCCTAGGGTGCATTTTGGATGGGCTACGGGTCATTTTTCCTTGTTTTTGAACTACTATTTTCTGCTTCTGGTATCCTCTTTCGCATTCGCGAAGCTTTATTGTTGGCCACCTAAAATCCTTCTTCACGTTTGCGTTTAGAGCCTCGCGTTCATGAAGCTCTGTCTCTCCCTTCATCGCTTTTACGTTCCCCTTCTCGCATTCGTATAGTTATGCCGTTCCACTCTTCGTGTTCGCGTACCAGTTCACGCGTTCGCGAAGGGCAGTCCTTAGGCCATCAGATTCCTCTTATTTGCGTTCGCGGATGCATTGTCACGCTCGGAATGAGTAACCTGAGCACCTTCACTTTTTCTTTTTCGTGAACGCGATACTTTCTCCGCTTTCGCGATGCTCAAATATCTGGGCAGACAGAATATATCCCAAATTCGAGGGTTTCACCATTTTAATCATATTTTGACTTCTATAGCTCAGTTTTTTGGTGATTTTTGAAGGGATTTTCACCTGGGAGATTTGGGTAAGTGATTCTTCCTCTGTTTAGACTAATTTCCATGAATCTTCTCTTAAATTCATCCTTTAATTTCGGGATTTTAGTAGAAGTTGGGGGAAAAGTTCTTAGACCTAGGGATTGGGTTTTGATTGGGTATTTGACATCGGATTGGGATAATTTTTTATATGGTTAGACTCGTGAGAGTGCGAGAATTCTAAAAATATAAATTTTATCCGATCCCGAGGCATGGGCCCGAAGGGCATTTTGGTCATTTTTCATAATTTCGTGTATTAGCTTAGAATTTAATTGTGGAATCAGTTACTTGAAGTGTTATTTACATTATGAAATTGAATTGAATATATTTGGGCCATTTGGAGTCGAGTACTCGTGGCAAGAACGTGGTTCCTAGTTGATTTTGAGCCGGTTCAAGGTAAGTATCTTGCCTAACCTTGTGTGGGGGACTTCCCCTTAGGATTTGAGTCTTCTCTATTGATTGTATTCCTTGTACACGAGGTGATTTGTGCATGCTCGGATTTATTTGTTGGAATTGCCCTTTTTAGGTTCTTAGATCCTTGTAATCACAGAGTATGAAGTTGTTCTTGATATATTTGAATTCCCTATTATTAGTTTCACCTCTACATGCCCTACTTGGAATTTATTTGCCTTTTTGGTTTATTATTATTGCCTAATTGACTCTTACTTGTTTAACTGAAGATATTTACCCTTTCTATAGTCACGTTATCTTTCATAACTGCTTGTATTTATTTGGAAATCATTATTATCTGTTGTGTGATTAATTGGTCGTAATTGAGAATTTCGATTTTTCCTTCCCCCAGTTCATCCTTAATTAAAATCGTTGTATATTCTCCGTAACTTGCCCAACTCTAAAAGAAGTTAGATATCCTACGTTTAGTTCACATCCCCCTATTTCAAATTATTTGATTTATGTTAACTTCCTTGTCGTTGAACTACGTATTATGGAATCGCTGCTTCATATTATTTCTCCCTTGTTGAGTTATTCTTATTATGCATAGTATTCTCTGTTGTGATTATTCCTTGTTAGTTAGTTTTACCGTCCCCTGGTGAACGGGAGTTCTTGAGTTGATTCCCTTGCCGTGTTCTTATAAATATTGTCATTTGTTGTGTTGTACTTATGATGATGGTGCACGAGGTTTCTGCCGTGCGGTTGTTGATATTGTGATGCACTAGGTTTCTGAAGTGCGGTTGTTGTTGAGGGGTTTCACGTGGTCTTTGCCGTGCTATTGTTGCTATTGATGTATTGCACATGCGGCGTAATAAGGCGGGATATGTTTATATTCTTATATATGGGTTGCGCATGTGGCCAAACAAGGTGGAAACATTATCATGCACGTGTGGCAAAATAAGGCGGTACTCATTATATTGTTTTTGCACACGTGGCGAAATAAGGTGGCTATGTTAGGGATCGATTGTAAAGAATTGTGACGGCCTGTGGAGGCATTCATATTTTGTTTAATATTGTGATTGTGGTTTGCTTACCTGTATGAGCTGTATCGCATGGAAGTTGTGAGGAAACATCGTGCGTGCTGCTCGTTCTCCTTCTTACGTTTATTTTGCTGGTAGCAATTTTGTTAAAGCACTTGCACAAGCATACACGTAGTTGAACACTCCTATTAGATGTGAAGTCCTCCTGATTTTGCTAAGGGTAGAGGTACGTCCTCCTCTAAATCATTTTATATGTTAGAGTGGCCCTAGTTGTCCAGATAATTGTCAGCATGACTGTGAGACTGATAGGGGCACAGGATGCCAAGTGTTAAATTTCAGATGATGGGATTTCTTGAGTTGTGGTTTGTCCAAAATTTGGTAAATTTGTGGAAATAGTTGAATAAGACCTTATGTGAACATCATCGTAGGATATGAGTTATTGTTTTTTTTTCCCGTTACTGTGTTGTGACCTTAGGATTTGGATTGTGTTTTTGCCGTATTATGTATCGTCATTTCTTATATTCTCGTTGTTATTTGTTGTTCTTTTTCCTCATTGTGACTGTAGCATTATTTGTCACTTCGTATACTCTTTACATAAATATATATATCATTTCAGTTGTTCCTATAATTATACTGTTTATTTGACCGGTAGGTGTCTTGACTATTCCTTGTCACTACTCCATCGAGGTTAGTCTTGATACTTAATGGACACCATTATTGTGTGCTCATGCTACTCTTCTTTACATTTTTGCTGTGCAGATATAGGTACTCCCATTCAGTTCTGTCACCCTTGGAAGGAGGCATTTTGGTAGAGACTTCGAGGTATATCTGCTACGTCCGCAGACCGAGGAGTCCCTTTCCAGCTTTTTATGATTAGTATAGCTCTTTCAGCATTTTTCCTTTGTGTAGACATTCTTGAGTTAGAGCTTCTTATGTATCCCTTAGCTTGTTATTTGTGAGATTCCGAGTTTTGAAATTTTTTTTAGCTTCTAGAGATGTTATTGTATGTGCCAAACGAAACCTTAATCACTGTTTATGTTACTAGTTCAGTTTTAATTATTTTTTCGCAATTATGGTTTATCTTTCGCATTGTTAGGCTTACCTAGTAGTAGGGACTAGGTTCCGTCATGACATGTTTAATGGAGGGCGAACTGGGGTCATGAAAATCTTTAAACAATTTTGGCCAGTAAAAACCTGATTGTAGAACCTTTTGTGCAGTTCTGTTTCCACCATGATGACCTCCATAAAGTGAAGCATGACAGTCATGCAATATTGCATTCATCTACTCCTTAGGGACACACCTTCTTACCAGTTAATATGTGCATTGCTTGTATAGAAAGGGCTCATCCCACATATTAAATCTCACATCATGTAAAAATCTTCTTCTATGATCAACAGTGAATTCTGGTGGAGTCACCCCACTTGCAATGAAATTTACATAATCAGCATACCATGGGGTTTCATCTGAATTGATGGCTAGTAATTGTTCATCAGGAAATGTTTCTTTGATCTATTACCCTTCAATGACATGGCCTCGATTTTCCCACTTGGACAAGTAATCTGCAACCTGATTTTTTGTCCATTTTCGATCTCGAATCTCTAAATCAAATTTCTACAAAAGAAGAACCCGTCGTATTAACCTTGTTTTGGCATCTTTTGTTGCAAATAAATACTTGATAGCTGAATGGTCTGTGTAGACAATGACTTTGGTCCCCACTAGATAGGACCTAAACTTATCAAATGTCCATACAACTGCAACTAACTCTTTTTCAGTAACAGTGTAATTCATTTGGGCTGGATTAAGAGTTCTGCTCGCATAATGAATGGAGTAAAATATTTTCTCCTTTCGCTGCCTTAAAACAACTCCAACGGTGTGACGACCCAACCCGTCGTCTCATGAGTTACTACCCTGTTCTTCCCATTTTCTGCTTTCTTATGTTTCATTATCGGTATTGGGTGCGTTAGAATTTATTTGGAATGATTTTGATAAGAAATGAGACAC
>MU679250.1:20952-33127 GCA_026770625.1 Nicotiana glauca | reverse complement strand
TTCCTATTATTTGTTCTACCATTTTTGATGTTTTCCTAATTAATTCCCTTTTATTTATTTTAATTTTTGGAATTCCTTACTTGGGGTAAAAATCACGTGCTCACACTAGGGTTTCAGAAATTTGAAGTGTTCCAGTGGTTTTTTGGGAAAACGGAGTAGGGCACAAGTATGAGGGAGGGGAGGCGAGGTCGGGGTGTGAATCTGGGCCTGATTGGTCGTCGGCCGCCGCCGTGGGCGATTTCCGGCGGCGGCGTTACAGGGTTTGTCTTTGGGGTGTTCTGAGGGAGATGAAACGGGGGGTAGGGATTTGAGACAGTTATATATTAATAAATCTGGGATACTCTCATCCGTTGGATGAGGAAGATCAAGGGTTGGGATTAAAACTTAAGGAAACGGCATCGTTTTGATTTTAAAAGGGGCTGGACCGGGTAGGGGTTAATTTGGGCTGCTTGGGTCAGGTGTTTGGTCCGGATTTGGGGGGGTTTGATTTGGGCTTAAATTTTTAACAAGAGATGGCCCAAATTGGTCTTTGCATTAGGCAGCCCTTATTGATTTTTTTTTTTTAATTTTGTTTTCTTTTCCCTGTTTTCTTATTTATCACAATTTTTATTTCTATCTTTTATCCCTCTTTTTTATTTTATAAATGCTGAAATAAAATTCAAAAACATATTGACACTAAAAGTATTTCCTAATTTCCAACACAAATTAACACAAATTTAAACTAAAAATGTAAAAAGTACCATTTTTGTTATTTTCTATTTGTAAACAATTTTACCCACTAATTAATCCTAAAAATACGAAATTAATTCCTAAACAAACGCCAAGTATATTTTTGTATTTTTCATATGGATTAAAATGCACAAATAAAAATACAAACAATTAACAGAAAAATAACATAAAATTCACAAAAGTACAAAAATAATGAGAGAAATTATTTTGTTTGAATTTTTTTGGAATAATTCATATATAGGGCAAAAATCACGTGCTCACAATATATATAAGATAATGTAATTAAGTAATAACCTTATGTAGTATAGAAAGGTAAAAATTCCTATTTTCCACCAATGATTGCCAAAGGCGGGGCATTTGCATCTATACCCGCTTTTTGGATCACGTTTTAACTTGTACCTGCTATGCAATAAAAAAAATTTAAGCGTACCCACTTTTTTGCGTAACTTCAGCATACGGGCCTGAAGTAGCCAAGGCAATGATGCAAACTTCAGCATTCTAGTAGATGGGCCTGAAGTAGCAAAAATTGCTGAACCAAGTGTGCTGAAGTTTTTGTTTGTAATTGCTGAACTTAAGCATTCTAGTGCTGAAGTTTTGTTCTCTATTTGCTGAAGTTTTTATTTGTAATTGATGAACTTAAGCATTCTAATAGCTAAAATTTTGTTATGTTGAAGTTATTTAGTTCATTTATAAAAACTTCAGCACTAAATAAGCTGAAGTTTTTTTGTCCTGGATTCATTAGTTTTGTCATTAAGCTTTTTCAAAAACTTCAGCACAAGATGTTGAAGTTATTTAGTTCATTTTGTAAAAACTTCAGCACTAAATAAACTGAAGTTTTTTTTTCCTAGATTCATTAGTTTTGTCATAAAGCTTTTTCAAAAACTTGAGCAGAAGATGCTGAAGTTATTTAATTCATTTGTAAAAACTTCAGCACTAAATAAGCTGAAGTTTTTTTGTCCTGGATTCATTAGTTTTGCCATAAAGTTTTTTTCAAAAATTTCAACAAAAGATGCTGAAGTTATTTAGTTCATTTGTAAAAACTTCAGCACTATATAAGCTGAAGTTTTTGAAAAAGCTTTCTAACATACTAGATAAATAATCACCTTATTCTTTCATAATGTATTGCTACTATAAAATAATCAGATTACTATTAGTATCTAAATCATAAATTTTGGAAACAGTAAACGTAAAAAGAACAGAATTTTCATGAAAAGAATCACTAAGTGTGACCTTAAACTTCCCGTACGTGAAAATATTCATAAATTATTGTCTACTAATGTACGTAGTTATTTATAATTTATTATTAAATAATATGATAAACATACTTATGGCAATCATCCCATGAGCTGAAGTTTTATAGCAGCACGAACAACAGCAGAAGACAGAAGAAGAAAGCGAATGAGGAGAAGGAGGAGGAGAAAGGGGGCTGAAGTTGTTTAAAAAGTAGGTACAAGTTAAAACCTTTTTAAAAATTGGGTATAGGTTAAATGGGGGCGACCAAACAGGATGCCCCGTGCAATTTTTACGCCAAAGTCCTACCTTGGAATTGGGCCACATATACAACACACGTTGTCCATGTGGGGAGTTGACCCATTCTGGGATTGGAGGGCCATTTGCATCTATACCCGCTTTTTGTGCCACATTTTAACTTGTGCCCGCTTTGTAAAAAAAATTGCAAGCGTACCCGCTTTTTTCACATAACTTCAGCACACGAGGCTGAAGTAGCAAATGCAATTACACAAAACTTCAGCATTTTAGTAGCCGGGCCTGAAGTTTAGCTCTAGAGCTGAAGTTTTATTTTATAAGTTTTTGTTTTACTAACCGGAAAACTTCAGCTGTAGAGCTGAAGTTTGCCAGTTATAAAATAAAAACTTCAGCTTTAGAGCTGAAGTTTTTGTTTAGTAACCCAAAAACTTCAGCTCTAGAGCTAAAGTTTTCAAGTTATAAAATAAAAACTTCAGCTCTAGAGCTGAAGTTTTTCCAGTTATAAAATAAAAACTTCAGCTCTTAGTAACCCGAAAACTTCAGCTCTAGAGCTGAAGTTTTCAAGTTATAAAATAAAAACTTTAGCTCTAGAGCTGAATTTTTTGTTTAGTAACCTGGAAACTTCAGCTCTAGAGCTGAAGTTTTCAAGTTATAAAATAAAAACTTCAGCTCTAAAGCTGAAGTTTTTTTGCACAGAGGCTTTGATGAGTTTAATTTTTAACTGCTAATGTTAATTTTTTTATTGCTCTTCTCCGATTCATAGCTTCAGAAAGCGAAACACTCCAACAAGTGATCTAGAAATATCCAAATGGGGGAAATACCCAGAAATTCATTGTCAAGTAGGCAAGTACTAAAGTTTCTTTTCGAGTCAGTTGACGATTAAAACAAATTGGATATCATTCTAGTAAAATCCATCCATGCATCCACCATGTCAGCTTTCATTTATCTTTTTCCTTGTAGAATTGGAATATGGATTTGATGGAATCAGGAAGGAAAAAAAAAGAAAATGAAGGAAGAGAAGGGGAGGAGAAAGAGAGCTAAAGGTTAAAAAGGGGTTTTAGCAGCACCAACAAAAGAAAAAGAAGAAGAAGAAGAAGAAGAAGAAGAAGAAGAGAAAGGGAAACTGAAGTTTTTTAAAAAGTGGGTACGGGTGCAAACAGAAAGACAAAGCGGCTGCAGGTTAAAAAGGGGCGCCCAAATAGGACGCCCCGTGCAATTTTTACGGGATTGGACCCTTCGATTTCAACAGGGAATTCGTAGTCTATCTTGGCCCGTAGTCTATCTTGGCCCGCGCTGATTCGTATTCATTTAGTCTACAACTCAGATGAAGTTATAATTTCATGGTATAGCCAGTTTTCACACTGGTCAATGAAAAATAGCCAANTGTTAATTGATTTACTTTACTTTTTAAAAACAGTATAATCCCCTATTTCAATGTAGACTTTCCTGATTCACACCTATTTTTGCTATTGTATTCATGATTAAATACATCTTATAACCACATAAAATGTATCTATAATCTGTAATATAACAAATGATATCTATAGATGACTAATTACTACTAAAAGATGGTGCTTTATGAAAAGTTCCCCAATTTTTATGGTTAAAATTTCATGGTATAGCCAGTTTTCACACTGGTCAATGAAAAATAGCCAGCGTTTACCAAGTCAATGAAAAATAGCCACTTTTTTGCTGCAACAGGACCGGTCCAGTATAATATACGGGAGTTCTGGTGCATTTATGTACGAACTCCAGCATATTATGCTGGACCGGTATACTTTGCTAACTCCTGTAAAATTTACGGGAGACTGGAGCACCAGTGCTCCAAACTCCAGTATATTATACTAGACAATTATACTTGCTGGAACTCCCGTAAAATTTACTGGAGTTCCAGTATAATTATGCTTAAACTCCCGTAAAATTTGCGGGAGTTCAAGCATACTTATGCTGGAACTCCCGTAAAATTTACAGGCGTATTTTTTCGGATTTTGAACAGTATTTTCGCTCGGATTTAAAGTGGCTAAATTTCGATGACTTTTGAAACTTGGCTATTTTTCAATGACCAGTGGTAAATCTGGCTATTTTTGAATTTCTTCCTCGGATGAATGCCATTAGGCCCAACTATCAATGCGATGGCCCAATAATGCACAGAAACAGGGATCCATACTAAGTACTGGTATTTTTATTTGTTGAGATTAAATGAAGAAGTGAAGATTCCTGTGACTATCCCAATTTATTTAGGATTGTAACGTTATTGTTCTATTGGTACAAGTTGGATTTGTATTCCTGTTAATATTACTATTAGAATTAGTTAACATTTACAATTTCAAGTTATAATAAAATGAAATTCAAAGTAAAAACGGCTAATTTGTGGTAACTTGAAATTGAAACTTGGTGTTCCACTGTTTTCTTCGAGAAGGCCCTTTTAGGTCTTCATTCGAGCAAAAATACATTTTTCCGGAGATTTTATTAACTTCACATATATTACATGAAACAATAGACGATAGCAAGAATTTAAGAATAGCATACCAAAGGGATATTTTTAAAAATAGCCAGATTTACGACTGATCGTTCAAAAATAGCTCAATTTCAAAAGTAATCGAAATTTAGCCACTTTTTATGTAAAGATAAATCTAAGCGAAAACACTGTTCAAAACCCGAAAAATACTCCAGTATATTATGCTGGAGTTCCAGCATGAGTATACTTGAACTCCAGCATGTTATACTGGAGTTCCAGGATAGTATACTGGAACTCCAACATAATATGATGGAGTTCCAGCATAAATACACTAGAACTCCAGCATAATATACTGGAGTTCCCGCAAGTATAATGGGCCAGTATAATATACTGGAGTTTGGAGCATCAGTGCTCCAGTCTCCAATATATTATACTGGAGCCAACAAAGTATACCGGTCCAGCATAATATGCACAAGTGCACCGAACTCCAGTATATTATGTTGGACCGATCTCTATTACAGCAAAACAGTGGCTATTTTTTATTGACTTGGTAAACGTTGGCTATTTTTGATTGACCAGTCCGAAAATTGACTATACCTTAAAATTTTGACCAAATGATGGTATTTACAAGCAAATGACAAGCAAGCATGAGCAAAGAAGCAGCTTATGTTTGTGGTAAAGAAAATCTTGTTCTTTCATGACCAATCACTACTTTTTTTATCACTTTAGCAATTTCTCTTGTCTTATCAATCAACCCCTTCTTCTCTGAGGTCATTAGTAAAGATTGCGGGAGTACATTCAAAATTTTAAATAGCCGTGGGTATTTTTATTTTACAAGTGTCCTATTTATTTTCAAGTGGTTTCTTGCATAAAGCTTTATAGCCAAATACTCTTAGATAATTGGTACATGGCAAGAGTTTTTACATGTGGCATTGATTTAAAAGATTGTTTGACAAATGACCTTGCTAAGCCAAATGTCATTTTGCATGAGATGTGTTGTCATCTTGCATGAAAGAAAATTGACAAGTAAGTAAGACACTTATCATGAAACAAAACTCATTTTCATGCTATAAATCAGATGGTCATTAGCCATCACATTCACTCAATTCTTAACTAGGACTTCTTCTTTAGCTAATCATTACTTTCTTCCTATAATAATTACCTATTATTATTATTATTATTATTATTATTATTATTATTATTATTATTATTATTATTATTATTATTATGTAACGACCCGACTGGTCGTTTAGAGCAATTGCGTCCGGTTCGTTAGTTTGAGATCACGAGCAGCTTCATATTATGTGTATCGACTTGCGTGCATAGTTGGATTCTATTTCTCGATGAATCAGAGTCGAATTGGAATAAGAAATCTAGTTTTGAAAGCTTACGCTGTGAGAATTTGACTGGAATTAGACTTTTGAGTAAACGACTCCGAAATTAGTTTTGGATGATGTCAGTGGCTTCGTATGGTGATTTTGGAAATAGGCGTGTGTTCGAATTTGGATTTGGAGGCCTCTAGGGTAATTTGAGGCATTTCAGCGAAAGATGAAAAAGTTGAAGCTTTGAAAATGGAAAGGTTTGACCCATAGTTGACTTTTGTGTTATCAAGGCCGGAATGTGATTCCGAAAGTTGGAACAGCTCCGTTGGGACTTGTCTGCAAAATTTGGTGTCGTTTGGAGTTGATTTGATATGGTTTAGACGCTTGCATGCAATTCTAGAAGTTCTTGAAGTTCATGGTGATTTTCATGTGTTTTGGCATACGATTTGTGGTTCTAGAGGTTATTTTGATGTTCTGATCGCATGAGCGAGTTCATGTTATGTGTTCAGACTTGTGTGGGCGCTTGGTTTAGAGCCCCGAGGGCTCGGGTGAGTTTAAGAGTGGTTTCAGAATGGCTTTCATGAATTTTGATTTTTCCGGTTCAGGTTTCTTCGCATTTGCGATGTTCTGGTCGCAAATGCGGCCATCGCATTTGTGATGCCTGGGCGGCTGGGCATTTTTCACATTTGCAACGAGGCTTCAGCATTTGCGAAAGCCGACCTTCACATTTGTGAAGTTTTTGTCTCAAATGCGACCTTAACTGGGGAGTTTCCAGTTTCGCAATTGCGATGGGTTTTCCGCAATTGCAGGGTTCGCAAATGCGAACCCCCCTGTCGCAAATGTGACATCTGCTCATTAATTGCTAAGAATTACGAGTTTTTGCTTCATTTTTCATATTTTTGAACCCTAGCTTCGAGGTGAGGCGGTTTTGAGAGAATATTTTCATACTAAATCATTGGGTAAAGGTCTCTAATCAATTACCAACTATATTTCGTGATTATATCTTACATTTAACATCAAATTTATGAGAATCTAAAGGAAAATTTGGGGGAAAATTGTAAAGTCTTTCAAAAGTGTAAAATTATGATTTGAAGGGCCAGTTGGTATCGGAATTTGATAATTTTTGTATGGGCGAACTCGTATCGGAATGGATATTCATTTTTTGTGAATTTTGTTGGGTTTCGAGGCGCGGGCTCGGGGAGTTGACTTTTGTTGACTTTTTGCAAATTGTATAAGAATCATAGCTTTGTTAATTGAAATTGTTTTCTCTTGCATTGTTTGATGTATTCAAGTCGTTTTTGGCTTGATTGAGCCGAGTGTTGATGAATTGGTAAAGGAAAAGCTAAATTGAGTATTGAATTGGCTAGATTGAGTAAGTATCTTGCCTAACCTTGTGTGGGATACTCTCCCTTAAGATTTGAGTCTTCTATGCTAATTGTAGTCTGTGCACGCAGGGTGACGAGTGTATGCTCGGACTTATTTGTGGAAAATTTGCCTTTAGTATTCTTAGGTCCTTATAATCATTAAGTGGGAAGTTTTCTGATATGATTGGGTTTCGTAATTTCTTATTTTACCTTTATATGCTCCATACGACGTTGTTTGCTTTCCTCCAACTCTTACTTGTTACTTGGCCCTTATTTTCCTTAATTGAAGTGATTGTTCACCTTATTGTTTTGTTATTTCTAAATTGTGAATTCCTTTATGACCCCGTGTATATATGTTATGGTTTCAAATTGTTGTGGTTGCCGGTGTAGTTATCACGTGCCTTATAAGTCTTGTTGTTTTTGTAAAGATTGTTGTGCTTCTTGATTTTTTCGTGATTCTCTTGTTGCCGTGTACTCATACTCTTGGTGTTAGAAATCCTTTTGATTGGGTTGTTGGATTGTTGTTGTTGTTGATTTTAAACTATGTCTGATTGTTGATATGTTGGGAGGAATAAGAGAGAATTGATGTTGTCTGGTGGGATCGGGTTGTACGCCGCAACAAGGAGCAATAAGGGTAAATAGGTAGGATCAGGTTGCACACCACAAAAGGAGGAATAAAGGTGATATATATTGAGGAGTAATAAGGGTGGACTGGTAGGATCGGGTTGCACGCCGCAACAAGGAGTAATAAGGGTGAATGATCATGTTGTTACTGATATGGTGATATATATACTATTTACTCTTATTTTAATTTTTAAGGAGGAATAAGGGAGGATTGGTGGGATCAGGTTGCACGCGCAATAAATATTATACTATTTACTTTTATTGTTCGGAGGAATAAGGGAGGATTGGTGGGATCGGGATGCGCGCCGCATCAATATATATATTCTTTCCTATTTGACTGTACAAGTTATTCGGTGCTTTTACATTTTATTTAGGATTTGGTTATAGCTTAATGTTGAGAAGACTCTAGTTCATTTGTTTAAAACTTTGACAATTTGTATTTTGTGTTGTGAGGGTCAGGTTATTGGCATTGAGTTGTTGACTTGCCGTTGTTCCTTAAATTCTTTCGCTGAAACTATTACTCTGGTAAATTAATTTTTAGAGTAAATTTACTACGTTGGAACATTTTCTCATGTTCTATTAAGTTATTAGTAATATCATAATTTAAAATAAAGGAACTAGTATTATGCTGCTATATATGACTTTTAAATTTGAACTCGTCATGTATATATACACCTTTCAAATATTCAAATTCCTATAAATGTTATGTTTTATTTCAATTAGTTCTCAATTAAATTTCCTTAACCTGATGATTTTGAATCTTACTTGATAAGTAATTCTACTATGTTTTAATATATATAAAATCCTATATTAAAGGTAATAATTCATTCGATGTTGTAAAATTTGAAAAGGATATTTTCTTTATTCAAATGATTTCTAAAAATAACTTTTCTTGCTGATTTCCTAATCGGTTTAGAAGATGTAATCTACTTTATGTTATATAAATAAGACTCCTTGAACAGCTTAATTGCGATGACGTTGTGCAAAGTGATATAGAAATATGTAGGCACAAGGTGTTGTGTGTGCTAAACGTTTGGAAATTGAAGTTACGATATGAGACATCGAGTTTTGAGATAGTTGGAATTGTGCATCAGAAATGATGTGATTGATTGAGTTAACATCGCCTTCCTTATTTGAATATATTTTGGTTGTCTGTATCACAGCTATGTTGGTGTTGTCTGTGTCACAGCTATGTTGGTGTTAATTTAATTGGCTATCTTACGCCACCATTCGTGTTCCCTTTTATTGTCTCTATTGTTTGTAGTTTGATTTCTCCCTGTTATTGGTATTATTTTCTTGCCTTTACCATTGTTAGTTTATTACTATATCATGTTCAATTTATTAGACTAATAGGTGTCTTGAGTATCCCTCGTCACTACCCCAACAAGGTTAGTCTTGATACTTACTGGACACCGCTGTGGTGTGCTCATACTATACTTCTGTATATTTTTTCTATAGATCCAGGTATTTGATCGGTAGTAGATGTGTGGATCGTCGCGGTGGAGACTCAAGGTAAACCTCCTGCTGCATTTGCAGACCTCGGAGTCACCTTCACTTGTACTTATTTCCATTTGTT
The DNA here is from genome assembly GCA_026770625.1 of Nicotiana glauca. Taxonomy (NCBI): domain Eukaryota; kingdom Viridiplantae; phylum Streptophyta; class Magnoliopsida; order Solanales; family Solanaceae; genus Nicotiana; species Nicotiana glauca. The sequence goes on along the minus strand of MU679250.1, from coordinate 23,569 downwards.
CCTTTTGTTTTGGAACAGTGACGTGTTTATTTTGTATAATTACTCTTAAAAAGGCTTATGACTTGTACTACCTGTATTGGGAATTGTAATTGTTCAGAGTTTTTTAAGATGATGTTATGAATATCAATGTTACTTCTATTAATATTAGGCTTACCTAGTTTAGAGAGTAGGTGTGTGACGACCCAAAGGGTCATCACCAGATTTCTCCTTTTTCGTGCTTCCGAGGCCTTGAAAACCTTGCTTTTAGTTATCTCGATTTGCGTGCGCAGTCCGGGCGCGTAGCTGAAAAGCTTTTATGTTGAAATATGTGAATACTGTGAAAAATTTGAAGAATTTTTTATATTAATATGATTAAAGTTGACTTTGGTCAACGTTTTGGGTAAATGGACGCGGACCCAGACCCGGACCCGTGATGTGACGGTCCCGGAGGGTCCGTAGAAAAATATGGGCTCGGGCATATTCCAGGAATCGAAATCCGAGGTCCCGAGCCCGAGAAATAAATTTTTGAAAGAAATTATTTTTCGGAAAATAATATGAAAATGAGTTAGAAAACATTGGTATCGGGCCCGTATTTTGGTTCCGGTGCCCAGTACAAGTCTTAAATATGTGTTAAGCGCTTTTTGTGAAATTTGGTCGAAGTCGGATGTCATTTGACGTGTTTCGGACCTAAATATCTAAAATTTGAAGTTTATGAAGTTTGATGAAAAAGTGATAATTTTGAGGTTTGATTCCTCGTTTATGATGTTATTTTGGAGATTTGATCGCACAGATAAGTTCGTAGGATGTTGTTGAGTTAGTTTGTGTGATTGGTTGGGAGCCCCGAGGGCTCGGGAATGTTTTCGTAGGTATTCGGGGTGGTTTTGGACTTAGGATGATAGCAGATTTTCTGCAATTTTTGCACATGCATTCCCTTCTTCACGTTTGCGGCCTTCACATTACCTCCGCGATGCTTCCCAGGTCCCTCCCTTCGTGTTCGCATCACAATCCTCACGAACACGTAAGCCAAATTCAGGCCCTAGTATTTCCCTTCTTCGCGTTCGCGTTCTGGCCATCGCGATCGCAATGATTTATTGTGTCCTCTATCGCGTTCACGTCCCTTAAAACGCGTTCACGCAGGCCAATCTTGGACCCCCAACATTTTTCCTCTACGCGTTCGCGTTGACCCTCACACGAACGCGATGAATAACCTTGTTTACACTTCGCGAACGTGGTCCCCTTCCCGCGAACGCGAAGGGCAATTTCGCCCAGTGAATTTTTAAGTTCAAAACAGAACCATTACGGGATTATTCCCATTTTTCATAAACCTTGTCTTCTCCACAGCACATAGGTGATTTTTAGAGCTATTCTTCACCGAAGCTTCTTGGGTAAGCATTATCTAACTCGTTTTCTTCTTTTTCTATCATCATTTATCAAACTCCTAGACCAAAATCATGAAATCAAAGTAAAAATTAAGGGTTTTGGGTAGAGTTAGGGTTTTGAGAAATTTGGGTGATTCAACCTCAATTTGGGGTCGAATCTTAAAATAAATTGCATATTTGAACTCCTGGGATTATGAGTGATTGGATTTTGGTCCGAGCCTCGTGTTTGGACCATGTGGGCCCGGTGTCGAATTTTGGTAATTTTGGAAGAATGCTAGGAAATTCATATCTAGGCTGTGGGATGTTGCCATTGAGTTTTTATTGATACTATTGAATTAATTATGCCTAGATATCATTATTTCGGAGTCGGATATTAGAGGAAAGGCGATATTTGATGATTGATTGCTATTTTTTGGACCGAGGTAAGTGTTTGATCTAACTTTGGATTGAGGGAATAGGATTAGAATATTAATTGCTAATTGCTAAATGTTGAGTACGATGTATAGGCATGGTGATGAGTGTCTATACACCAGCGTCTAGCATGACCATGAGTCCTTATTGTGCTTATTATGGTTTTGTTGTGACTCTTTCTTGTTAAATTGGTGAACTATATATAATGTGAAGAGTATGAGAAAGAAATTTATGACTTGTAAACTATTTGGAGCGTTGGCTCAAATGATAAGTAACTATTGAGTGAGAAATGAAAGAAAGAGAAAGAGATGTGATTATTCCCTTGCTGGGCTGTTTACGTACTTTGATTATCTCCCTCGCCGGGATGTGAAAGTTATTGCTATTGTTCCCTTGCCGGGATTTGACTGTTTACTTATGTTTTCCCTTGTCGGGATATCTATTACTTTTGTCTATCCCCTCGCCCCCATTGTTTGTGATTGTTGTTTGGGTGAGGTTGAGTGATAAAGCACGATGGGTGATGTCGTGCACGATTGTTTTGATTATTAATGCACGAAGGAACATTCAGTGCCATGTTTTTATTATTAATGCACGAAGGGACATTCCGTGCCATGTTTTGATTATTAATGCACGAAGGGACATTCTATGCCATGTTTTGATTATTAATGCACGAAGGAACATTCCATGCCATGTTTTGATTATTAATGCACCAAGGAACATTCCGTGCCATGTTTTGATTATTAATGCACGAAGAAACAATCCGTGCCATGTTTTGATTATTAATGCACGAAGGAACATTCCGTGCCATGTTTTGATTATTAATGCACGAAGGAACATTCCGTGCCATGTTT